>JAJOZX010000237.1:282500-570000 GCA_023014485.1 Bathynomus jamesi
GATGTTCTGCGTCAGCACACTTTCTGAGAACAGTTTCCCCTTCAGGTGTCTCTATTTCTTTGTAAGTCATGGTATTCTCGTCAACCTTCCCATCCACACCAACACAAATGAGCTGTGTCTTTTTCTCTGATTCCACACCCTCACTAACTACCCTAATTTGGGCTTTGGCCATGTCTAATTTGCACTTGTCAATCATGATGTGATTGATGTCAACTTCAGGTCTCAGTAGGTGTTTGATGTTATGGAGCAAGGCATTCCCAAGAGCTGCGCCCAGATTTGATGAACATTCACCTCTGACAAGTTCCATAGCATATCTTGGAAACTTTGAAAGGCTGTAGTCTCCTGAAGGCCTCCTCCTAGGCTGCCATTCATCTTCTCCTTCCTGAAAATAAATGGAAAATATTAATGCGTTTTATTTATTTATTTATTTATTTATTTATTTATTTTTATTTATTTATTTTTATTTATTTATTTTTATTTATTTATTTATTTATTTATTTATTTATTTATTTATATATAATTAATATAAATAAAAGGAAACTAACCTCGCCACCAGATGAACTGCTTGTAAGTCCAGGCAACTCTGTAGGCTGTATGAAAGATCCTACTAGCTCAACTTCCTCCTGAGGTAGGACATGTTGCTGTCCTTGTTTGGCCTTCCTGTCTCTTATGGCAGCAGCTGTGTCCACTGAAGACAGCTGGTATGCACCCTTAGGACCTGTTTTGGATCGCTGATCACGAAGGTATGCTCTTTCTTCAAGTGGCACCTTTGCATTTCGAGGGCAAACACAGATGATGTGTTCTTGTATACACTTGTCCTTCTTACAGTATACTCTTGAAACACTGCAAGGCAAAATATCCAAATAACGGGAACAGGCAGAGATATCAAAAAGTTTGTCCAAGTTAGCATCCAGATTTCGCTTGACACTTGCCTTAGCATGCTTGCGATTAATGTCTTTCACAAGAGTGAGTAGGTCTTTAACCTTTCTGTCAATCGATTTGTCATTAATCAAAGGCAGCCTTGGATTCACTGAAGACCAAATGGATTTTAAATCCTTGCTAACTTGCTGCACTAAGGCCCAAAAATCTGCCCCAGGGTTAGCATGATTAAGGTCATAATAGTATTGAATCAGCTGCCTGTAAGTGCTTGGTTCGGTCATTAATAATTCACAAGGACCACCTCCATACTTTCCTTCACTTTTCTTTCGGGTCAGGTGTCTTGTTTTCGCTTTCGGCATTATTTACACCGGAAAATCTGAAACATAATGAAAAGTGTTAATGCGAATAGCAATATGTAAGAAATAACCGTGAACGGTCACAGGAAATATAATATTTTACCATTATTTTTTAATAAAGATGCATAATTAATAATTATATAAAAATACAAGCAAAACGTTGATATTTATGCTTATAGAAACAAGTTAATAATTTTGGGTTTGCTTTGTTTTGGTTGCGCGTATGCCGCATACGGGATTTTACGCATGAAGCGACAACAGAAAAATTTGAAAACTTAAAAGCTAAATTCGCATTCTGATCTTTTATCAAAATGCATTTCTTTGTGATTTTCACATTTCATAGATGAAACGACAACTACTGGATGTTTATTCGCTTTCTGGTACCAACTTCGACCACCCACACTGTATATTCAAAATAAAAAAAAATCAGTTAAAAATTCAGAAATCTTTTTCCTGTCTTGCCACAACTTTCAATCTAGATTCTAGGAGAAATAAGTATAGGCTATGCCGCTAATCAATATCTGTTTTAAAGGAGTTCACAGAATATGTTGCCCTCAAAATATAAAGACAAAATGACAACCAAATTACTTTAATTATTTCATATTATCGGTTTTATTTTTGTTTTTTAAGATAAACAAAGCATTTAATTTTAATGCAAGATGATAATTCCCATTTGAGTTCACTCAAAAAAATATAGAATTTGCTTTCACAAAATTAATTAAAATTTAGAATAAGGGGGCTGAAGAAAGCACTCATACATCGTACTTTGCCCCTTAGCAATGCATGTATAAATATACCTAGTTACTATTAACCCTTTAAGGACTGAAGATGCCAATTGCTAACGTTTGAAATACACGCATTCATAACTTAACCCTAGAAAAAATTCAGGGCTTAAAGGGTTAAATATTAATACAATTAATACACCTACTTTCAAACATTTCCAAAATCGGATTAATTAATAGTATAGCCATATAATGTTTTACTATGTTTCAGAAAAAATGTTAACGTAGCTACGGTAGCAGTCTTATTACCTATCCTATACCAGATTATAATTATTACATTTTTAATAATGGACCCGACGCAGACCTGGGTCATATATTGAAAGACCCGAAAGGACCTGAAAGTGAACTTTCGGGTTCGACCCGGACCCGGACCAGGACCCGAAAGTAAATTAGAAAAATGACCCGGACCTGGACCCGAAAGTAAATTAGAAAAATGACCCACACCCGAACCCGACCCGAAAGTGATAGACCCGCACAGCCTTGGAGGGGCGAGTGTGTAACCAAAATCTTCCCTGGTTCTCCCTTAATGTGTACCAGCAAAAGCCCGTGGTAAAAATAAGAATACCACGCTTAAACAATCAATAGGGGCAATTTTATTCTTTTTGTATATATATATATATATATATATATATATATATATATATATATGTAAAGAACGGCGCTTGTGTAGAAGAGCGTCCGCACAAGAAGAGGAGAAAGAACGAACAAATGAAAAAAGAGGCACCTCCCAAGAATCGAACCCGGGATCATCCAATTGCCGGTCGCACATGCTATCCACTACACCAAGGTCCTCGATCAATCAGAAATCGTAATTCTCCTACATACGAGCGGATTCGAATGCCCTGAGGCACTTCTCATGCCGTACATATATACATTTTAACTGCAAACAACACGCAGTATACGGCATGCGAAGGTTCCCCCTCAGGGCATTTGATTCCGCTCGTATGTAGGAGAATTACGACTTCTGATTGATCGAGGACCTTGGTTTTCATTTGTTCGTTCTCCCTCCTCATCTTGTGCGGAACGCTCTTCTACACAAGTGTCGTTCTTTACATTAATTATACTCTGTGTTGTTTGCAGTTAAAATGTATATATGTACGGCATGGGAAGGTGCCCCCTCAGGGCATTTAATTCCGCTCATATGTAGGAGAATTACGACTTCTGATTGATCGAGGACCTTGGTGTAGTGAATAGCATATCCGACCGGCAATTGGGTGAACTCGGGTCCGATTCCTGGAAGGTACCTCATTTCATTTTTCATTTGTTCGTTCTCCCTCCTCATCTTGTGCGAAACGCTCTTCTACACAAGCGTCGTTCTTTACATTAATTATACTGTGTGTTGTTTGCAGTTAAAATGTGTGTATATATATATATATATATATATATATATATAATATATATATGAAAATTATTTCACGAAAGTAACACGTGAAAAATAATTATGATGAATAAAACCACGAAGGAAAGGAAACACAGAATGGTGCTCAAGCGCTTTCGTCTAATGACATCCTCAGGAACACTGGAGTACTTAAAGAAATACAGCCTATATATAGGTTACAGAAAAAAAAAAAATATATACATATATATACAGTACAATAAACGGAGAAACAAACTTAAAGGATTGTGGGAGGGGCACACAGATTTATAAGGAAAAACTATCGATTTTTAGCACAAGATTAAATGAATTGTTTCCAACCAATGTTATAGATAAAAAAAAAATATATACAAATTTATACTGGAAATCTGCCCGGGTTTTAGCACTCTGCTCTTTTTGTATATAAAAATTGAAAATTATCGATTTTTAGCACAAGATTAAATGAATTGTTTCCAACCAATGTTATAGATAAAAAAAAAAATATATACAAATTTATACTGGAAATCTGCCCGGGTTTTAGCACTCTACCCTTTTTTTTGTATATAAAAATTGAAAAATAAAAATTATTAGGGTGGCATACAAGTTTACCAGAGATTTAGCGTTCTACCTTCCTTATCTAAATCTGTTCTGAAGGAATTCAAAACAACAGGATCGAGTTGAAAAAGACCTTTGCTTATGTTGAAGTTATTTGTAAGTTGGATAATTGCAGACTCAAGAATATTTCTATTAACAATGTTGCTAGAGTGAAATAAAACTGAAGCATTATTCCAATCAATACAGTGGGATAACTCTGACAAATGGACAAAAAGGGCACTGGACAACTGTCCTGTTCTAACGGAATATTGATGCTGTTTTATACGTGTGTGCAAATCCTTTCCCGTCTGACCTATGTAAAAGGAATCACATTGTTTACAACCAATTTTATAGATAATGCCTGAATTATTGGTAGGGCTATTTTTTACTATGATATTTTTCACAATATTGTTATATGAAAATACTACATTAATATCCAAAAGTTTAAGTACATTAGCAATGCCTAAAAAGCCCGGTAAAAATGGAAGTACTAAAATATTTTTTGACAAAGTACGAGTGTTATTATTGACACGATAGAAAGTTCGTTTTGCCTTGTTGAGACAAGATTCCATAAACGCAGATGGATAACACAGATCACTTCCAATACCGCAGGATGACGTCATCAAATCATTTAATAGTGGCTTGAAACGCATTCTCAAAGATCATAAGGACTTAATTCCGCTTTTCATTTTTCATGTCCACTTCACCTTCTCTACCCTACCTTTACGGTCTTATTAAAACCCACAAACCTGGCAACCCTATGCGCCCTATTATTAGCTCGGTGGGCTCTATTACTTATAAACTCTCCAAATGGCTTGTCAAAGTCTTGTCCCCCATTCTCGGAACTATCTCTGATTCACACGTAAAAAATTCCATGGATCTTACTGAAAAATTGAATAATGCACGTACTGAAACTAACGATAGATTGATCAGTTTTGACGTTTGTTCATTGTTTACAAAAGTGCCGATTGACGATATGCTTGACTTTCTCTCCCAAGAATTACATAAGTATGACCTGCCACTACCTTCACACATTGTTTTGGAACTTATTAAGCTTTGCATCAAAGACTGTAAATTCACTTTCAATAACGAGTATTATCAACAAGTTTTTGGGATGGCCATGGGCAACCCCTTGTCGCCCCTCCTCTCCAATATTTATATGGAGTTTTTCGAAATTACTTACATTCCGAGAATCCTGGGGGTTGGCATCCCTTGGTTGCGGTACTTCGACGATATTTTGTGTATCTGGCCCATGAATCGTGACCTGGATAACTTCCTCCTTCAGTTAAATGATCAAGTCCCCTCCATTAAGTTTACTTTAGAAGTGGAACAAGACAATTCAATCCCATTTTTGGATGTGCGTGTACATAGGGAAAGCCCAGGTTTTAAGTTTAGTATTTATCGGAAAAAACAAACAATTTGTCCTACGTACACTTTTACTCGGGACATGACACCCCCACTAAGAAGGCCATTTTTTCTTCAATGTTTCTCCGCGCCCTTAGGATCGCCAGTCCGGAATACATCGATGCCGAATTAGAAAAAATCAACGGTATTGGAAGTGATCTGTGTTATCCATCTGCGTTTATGGAATCTTGTCTCAACAAGGCAAAACGAACTTTCTATCGTGTCAATAATAACACTCGTACTTTGTCAAAAAATATTTTAGTACTTCCATTTTTACCGGGCTTTTTAGGCATTGCTAATGTACTTAAACTTTTGGATATTAATGTAGTATTTTCATATAACAATATTGTGAAAAATATCATAGTAAAAAATAGCCCTACCAATAATTCAGGCATTATCTATAAAATTGGGTGTAAACAATGTGATTCCTTTTACATAGGTCAGACGGGAAAGGATTTTCACACACGTATAAAACAGCATCAATATTCCGTTAGAACAGGACAGTTGTCCAGTGCCCTTTTTGTCCATTTGTCAGAGTTATCCCACTGTATTGATTGGAATAATGCTTCAGTTTTATTTCACTCTAGCAACATTGTTAATAGAAATATTCTTGAGTCTGCAATTATCCAACTTACAAATAACTTCAACATAAGCAAAGGTCTTTTTCAACTCGATCCTGTTGTTTTGAATTCCTTCAGAACAGATTTAGATAAGGAAGGTAGAACGCTAAATCTCTGGTAAACTTGTATGCCACCCTAATAATTTTTATTTTTCTATATACAAAAAAAAGGGTAGAGTGCTAAAACCCGGGCAGATTTCCAGTATAAATTTGTATATATTTTTTTTTTTTATCTATAACATTGGTTGGAAACAATTCATTTAATCTTGTGCTAAAAATCGATAATTTTCAATTTTTATATACAAAAAGAGCAGAGTGCTAAAACCCGGGCAGATTTCCAGTATAAATTTGTATATTTTTTTTTTTTTTATCTATAACATTGGTTGGAAACAATTCATTTAATCTTGTGCTAAAAATCGATAGTTTTTCCTTATAAATCTGTGTGCCCCTCCCACAATCCTTTAAGTTTGTTTCTCCGTTTATTGTATATATACGTATGTATATATATTTTTTTTTCTGTAACCTATATATAGGCTGTATTTCTTTATGTACTCCAGTGTTCCTGAGGATGTCATTAGACGAAAGCGCTTGAGCACCATTCTGTGTTTCCTTTCCTTCGTGGTTTTATTCATCATATATATATATATATATACAGGGTGTCCCGTAAGTCTGGACCCATAGGGATTTATAATATCTTTTTTTATTATGTTATTATTATTATTTTATTATTATTATTTTTTTATTATTTTTTATTATGATTTTTATTTGTGGGGGCCACTTGAAAGCAAAGTGTACGAGGTCAAACTTCAGAACATTTTCCACCTTAAAGCACGCATTGTGGAGGCGTGTCAAGAAATTTCTGCGACTGTGATTCAGAAAGTGCTGTCGCAGTGGAGATTGCTTCTTCAACTATGTGTGCGACACAACGGCGGACACTTTGAACAGATTATGTAATAAATTTTTGGACTATTTTGTAATTTTATTATTTTTCCCTATGGGTCCAGACTTACGGGACACCCTGTATATATATATATATATATATGATGAATAAAACCACGAAGGAAAGGAAACACAGAATGGTGCTCAAGCGCTTTCGTCTAATGACATCCTCAGGAACACTGGAGTACATAAAGAAATACAGCCTATATATAGGTTACAGAAAAAAAAATATATATACATACGTATATATACAATAAACGGAGAAACAAACTTAAAGGATTGTGGGAGGGGCACACAGATTTATAAGGAAAAACTATCGATTTTTAGCACAAGATTAAATGAATTGTTTCGAACCAATGTTATAGATAAATAATTAATTTTCTTAATTTTTATACAAAATAATTAATTTATTTCCTTTTTCATTTCAGACCATCATTCTGCTATTGTTGTTGAACAAGTTATAACATAATGCTCTTTGGAAGATGAAGCATTGATATTGAACCTGCGTAAGGAGAAACACTGGGGTGCAAAACGAATGAAGAAAGAGTTTCCAAATAAACGATGGACAATACCTGGACTTCAATATCTCAAAGAAAATCGATATCACAGGGTCGACCAAACGAAAAGAAAGCAGTGGAAGGCCAAAACCTTCACGTACTGAGAAAAATATTGACACTGTTTCATCCATGATATGCAGTGAAGAAGAACGACCCAACACCCACAACTCCGTTAGAGAAATTTAAAAATCTACTGGTATTTCTCGCTCTAGTGTTCGTCTTATAGTAAAAGATGATCTGGGTCTTAAATGTTTTAAAAGAGTCGAAGTTCATAAGCTCTCTGCATCAAATAAGCAAGCAAGAGTTAAAAAATGTCGTGCTCTGTTAAATCGATTCCCAGACAGAGAAGTGTCGAAAATATGGTTCAGCGACGAGAAGACCTTTACGGTTGCTTCAACAATAAACACACAAAATGACCGAGTTTATGGAAGACAGGACAAAAATATCTATCAGTCTAGATCGACTTTGCAGGGAACGTCAGCATTTTTCTCAAAAAGTCATGGTTTCCATCTTTATTTCAAAGTTAGGGAAGTTAGAGATTGTTTTTGTTGATCAAAATGCCAAAATCACTGCTGTTTATTACCAAGAAAAAATCCTTGATGCGGTAGTGCCGTCGATAAGGGAGAAGTCAAGGTTGCAAGCGTGCATTGATAATGGAGGAGGGCACATTCCGTATAATCTTGGACTCAATTAGGTAACTGTATAAAAACAAAGTTTTTCTACCCGTGTCTGTATAACAGAGTGGGAAAGCCGAAAGTGAGAATTCCAAATGAGGCACTTTCAATTCAGTCTATTCCCATTTCATGCAATTTTCATTCTTATCCAGTTTTCCACTTCGGTCCAGGTTAAGTTAACTTAGTTTAGGCTTGGTTAGGTTTGGCTAGGTTAAGTTAGATGAGGTTAAATGAAGTTAGGTTAGGAAGTATTAGCCATTCCCATTTGGCACCTTTACCGCGAATGGGAATCGAGTGACACTGTTTGTCAGTACAAGAAATTCTTTTCTGAAATATTGATTTCTTTCTTCGTTCATTTTCATTTGTGGGCACCGGATGGGAATAGGAATAACACTGAGTGGGTGGGCAGTAATCTTATTAATTTGACGTATTTAATTGCGGAATTTAACCAATAAGGGGCTATATGTATCGATAGGATTACGCAGTACCAGACTTTCTACAGTTTCTCATTCCTTTTCTTTCCAACTATCTAATGCAAATGTTATTCGGTATTTTCAGTATTTCATCTACTCAACCGGTCAACTCTGGAACAATCTTCCTCAATCCATCTTTCCTCCTGTCTATGACCTCCCATCTTTCAAACGCAGAGTGTCTAGGCATCTCGAAAACCCCGGACCTTGATTTTGGCTCTTCTTCTACTCTGGGAGGGGCACTTCTGCGGCCATTTGCCATTGGCCCCTCCTTTTTGCATAATATATATATATATATTATATATATATATATAAACTTGGCGAAATGTTATTTCTCAGGTGACCACCCGGATTCGGTTTTAGTAGGAATCGCTTGGTGGAGAACGAGAATTCCGTTTTGTGATAGAAATAAAAAATTAACTTCCTTCGAGCAGCAAATTAACTTGTCTCAAATATTATCTACAATCAAGTTTCGCCTTCATAATACTCTTTCAGTGTTAATCAACTCGTTCGTTAAATTTATTCACTTTAATCCTTTGATCTCAATTACACTGTTCAACAAAGTTTTCCTCCTTTTGATAATTGTGGGTGATTCTTATGTTCATTTTTACGTTGATTACGAAAATGAAAACAGATTTTTTTCTATCGCCCACAGGTTTTGAGGGATTTACAATTTAAAACCCTTTGATATCGCGATAGCATTCCTCAGCTTGCATCATAACACGAGGTGTATTGTTAGTCATTTATTTTGTATAAAATCTTGCATATTATTATTTATATTTACATGTTTATACATAATATGCATATATACATCATAACATACTGTATATATACGAGGGCCACTGAATATATTTTGCCCAACCTTTTTTTTCTTTCCAAGTTTCCTTCTAAGTTCCAGAAATTTTGTACACAAGTAGTTGCATACCTTTTTTACAAGTTTTTATTTTTCCACATAGTCTCCATCTTTTTCTACGGCTTTCCTCCACCTCGAAACAAGGACCTTTATTCCTTGCTGGTAAAAGTCAGCTGGGTTCCGCTGGAGCCACCTCTTAACCTCCTCAACAACCTCATCGTCACTCTGAAACGAATAGTATCCTTCATTGGCCCAAACAAATGGAAGTCTGAAGGTGCCAGATCCAGGCTGTATGGAGGGTGGGGTAACACAGTCAAGCGCATTTTTGTGATGGCCTCTCTTGTTTGCAAACTGTTGTGTGGTCTTGCGTTATCATGCAAAAGAAGGACGTCTTCCAGTTTTTTCTCCGGTCAAACTCGCTTTATACGTCTCTGAAGTCTCTGTAGGGTAGCAATATATGCCCCCGAGTTGATTGTTTGTCCTTTTTTCGTAATGTCCACCAGAATCATTCCTTTCATGTCCCAGAAGATGGTGGCCATAACTTTCCTGCAGAGGGAGCCATTTTGAACTTTTTCTTCCGTGGGGAGTCTGCGTGATGCCACTCCATGGATTGGCGTTTTGTTTCAGGTTCAAAGTGGTGTACCCAAGTCTCATCCCTAGTCAAAATTCGTGAAAGGAAGTCATCCCCTTCTGTCTCGTATCGAACCAACGAGGATCTTCAGTCAGTTCGCGAGTAACAAACCGTGAACACACTTTTGAATGTCCCGGTTGCTGAATTATAGTATTCACACTTCCTTCACTAATTCCTAGCTCCAATGATAACTCGTTGTATGTGACGCGCCGATTTGATCGAATGATGCTGTTAGCACGTTGCACAGTGTGAGATGTCACAGCCGATGCCGGGCGACCGCTGCGTGGCTCATCATCGAGGCTGGCTCTCCCTCTCTCCGATGATCTCGCACGTTTAGAACAGTGTCCAACTGTGCTTCGATCAACAACAGCATCTCCGTAAAAGTTTTGTAGACGTTTGTGAATATTTCCAACTGTTTCCTTCTCTGCTGTTAAGAACTCGATAACAGCTCTCTGTTTACGACGCACATCACTGTCAGACGCCATTTTCTAAACTGCGTTAACCATAGGTTTTATACAAGGGCGTTTAAAAGCGGTTTTATACAAGGAGGGAAGGTTCAAACTGGAAAAATCCGGTTATGTGAAGCGCAGAAAGTTCAAACCTACGGCCCAAAAGACACTTCAGGCCCATGGCCTATTATTTAGCTAAGGAAAAAGGGTGGGGCAAAATATATTGAGTGCCCTTAGTATATACAGGGTGAATAAAAAGTTCCGCCTGATTTTGGGTTTCCACAATTCACCCCAAATCAGGCGGAACTTTTTATTCACCCTGTATATACAGTATGTAAAAGCTGTAAAAATATCATCATTTCGTAAGCTTCAGGCAAATTTCACATCGTTTTTCTCTATGGAAAGTGAGTTAGTGTATTGTAATGATGTGAACGCTCACGTGGAGGCACTTAGTCGAGAGTACAATCCTGAGAAATGGAGGCTTTTTGTCGATTCATGAAAGTTGAGTTTGAAGGCTGCACTATTGCACAACGGTAATGTCTATCCTTTGGTTCCGATTGCACATAAGTTCATATGAAGGAATCATTTGACAATATGCAGTTACTTTTGAAACGTATTGACTATGATAAAAACGCGTGGCATATCTGTGGTGATCTGAAAGTGATCGCACTTCTCCTCGGCTTACAGTTAGGAAACGCAAAGTTCTCTTGTTTCCTCTGTGAGTGGGACAGCCGAGCAAAGGGGTCATTATATACAGAAAGAGTGGCCAATTCGACAAAATTTGGTTCCAGGACAGAAAAATGTTGCCCATCAACCCCTAGTAGATCCAACAAAAGTTGTCTTACCACCTCTCTATGTCAAACTTGTTTTGATGAAAAATTTTGTAAAAGCCATGAATAAAGACGGACCTGGATTTCTACAGTATATCTAAAACAGAAGTTCCCTAGAATCAGCGAAACGAAAATCAAAGAAGGCATTTTTGTGGGCCCACAGATCAGAGAAGTGATGAAAGACATTGCAGTTGATGAGTCTTTGAATGAAGTTGAAAGAACAGCATGGAAAGCTTTTAAAGAAGTGACTACGAATTTCCTGAGCAGTGTCAAATCAAAAGATTATGTTTCATTGGTAGAGCAAATGCTTAGTGCTTACCAAGCCATGGGGTGTAACATGTCTTTGAAAATGCATATCCTGCATTCCCACCTGGACTTCTTCCCATCAAACCTGGGCGCTGTCAGCGATGAGCAGGTGAAAGATTTTATCAGAATATATCAAACATGGAAAAGCGGTACCAGGGAAGAGACAGCCCCAGTAGCCTATGTTGGCTGACTACTGTTCGACTCTTATAAGAGAAGCCTCTCGTACTAGTTATGAGCGAAAATGAGCTGCAAAAACACTTTAGGTAAGGTACTCTTTTTTGTACGATTAAATATACCAAAAAAGTAAGAAAATCTGTCAATTTTCATTTGCATTTCCTTCAAAATTGGTGGGTGATAGAAAAAATCTGTTTTCAAATTCGTAATCAGCGTAAAAAAGTACAGTGGAATCACAAATTCATTCGAAGGAGGAAAAAAACGTTGTATTTTGTTGTTCAGTGTTATTAGTGAACTTAATTCGAAGAAAAAGATTTAATGTTTCATTCAAATATAACAACTTTATCAATCTCTTATGATTTAAATCAATTAAAGATACGAATCACGTTAAAATAAGCAGACATATATGTTATTCACTTTTTCATTTAAATTAAACATCACAGTTGTGTTTCAGAGTTAAAAAATTTACTGAAAGGTTATTCACAATTTTTTTTCTTCTTGTCTCGAATTGTTCAAAAAAAAATAAAATTATTTAGAGACAAACTTCGTTCACCGAAGTTAAAATACTGCACTTTATTTCAATCAAATTTTTCTTTAAATAACAAAATACTAAGGATTCTTTCGGTCTGAATTTTTCTTTAAATAACAAAATGTTATTTCGCGAGAGTGAAAATGCATTAATTTCTGATCCAAATGTTGGTAAAAAATGTTTTCTTCTAACAGCAAACTTTCTTCCGCGAGTAGATGGTATAAAAAAACATCCTTTCTGCCAGAGACTCGAGTAGAAACGTTCTTTGCCTTTAAGTGTTCTTCTGTTTTTGTATGAAAGAAGCACGAAAGAGTGACCAAATCGTTGCGGAATGCGCTAATTAGTCCTCTTGAAAGGTTACGTGTTACGCGTTACGTGAATTGTTTCGTACGAACATAATTCTTGAAAATGCTTTTTATATGGTCTCTAATTACTGATGAAATCATATCTCTCTCTCTCTCTCTCTCTCTCTCTCTCTCTCTTGAGCATCATGGATAATATAAAAGTCTTTATCCAAACGAAAACGTGTTTACGTTTGGCGTTCCTGTTTTTTCTTTTATAATAAATGGCGTTTGTGAATGTTAAACAAAAATTTGATTTAGTTTTAGTTAACCTTAAAAACTTTCAATATAGGAGAGAAAGATATTTATAAAGAAAATGTTAAAATTTTTCAACCTCTTATTGAACCACTTAAAAAATTAGTACCGCCCGGTTATAAAATGGCTAAGAAACCAAAATCTTTTGCATATCTTCCTTTTACATTTCCACTACTTGACTCAATTCGTATCTGGTTAACTGATCAAAATCTAAAATCTTTAAACCTTCGCGGTGTAACAATTACAATTAAGCTAAAATTAAAATCGACTTTTTATTCATAAACTTTTTTTCTCGACAATAAATGAAGTAAAAATTAGATTGGAAAGAACCCTTGCAAATTGGTGATTCAATTAAAAAGTTAGAATATCAAAAGTATAAGTCTTATGAAGGAACAAATTTAAATAAAGTGGGTGATATCCGAATACCAATTCAAAACCAAGATGAATTTCTACTTCCTTCTAAAATTATAAACTACTGAAGGAAGTAGAAAATATTTTTTTATATTTAGGAATGGGTAAGGGAAGGAATGTGTTTTAAGGCGTCTCTCTGTAGAAAATATGATTTTCCACAGTTAACCTAAATCGAGGTGAAATTATAATTTAATAGAAATGGCAAAGGAAGGAAGCTTAGGAAGGTAGGCTTTGGTGACTTCTTCATCTGTGTCACATAAAGTTATAATTACGAAGAAAGATAACATACAGTAAGCCAAGATGAAACACTGACGATATTTCCCATTCTTTAACACATTTTCAGCATATAGACTAAGAACTACAGTTCTACAGAACTACAGAAGGCTTTCGATTATCTGAGAAACATAACGTGCAAACAAGGGTTTAGCAATTCAGAAGATCGAAGATATTATGCACCTTTATTTTACTGATTCACTACATGAAAATTTAAAACACAAGAAAACGTCGAAACAAACAGAAACGAAATGCCTATTAGATCTCAAATAATTTAATCAACGACAAAAACAGATATCGAAACAACAACTTTTACCCTGATATAAACTATAAAAAGAACATAGACAATAAATAGCCTATTTTCAACAACTTTTATCCATATGAAAATTAAGTTCATGACTCCAGAGGAGATTATTTCCAAAAGTAGATTTTCGGAAGGTATTACGAGACTCCTCCTAATGTCTCAACAGCAACCGGAGGCAAGGATAGTCAGCTTATTCTCCGGACGGTCCCAAGCCCGGATAAAGGGGGAGGGTTGGTGTCAGGAAGGGCATCCGGCCGTAAAAACCAACGCCACAACCAAATGAGATGAGTAAAGAACCAAGATGGAGGCGACTCACCTTAAACAGCGACCCCATATAAAAATGGGATTAATTATGCTGAGGAAGAAGAAGAAGAAGAAGGAAGTAGAAAATATTAAAAGGAAGTTATTTATGCACTGAACGATCATTAACAAGAACAGATTTAAGTAATTTTGGTTTAAATGAAGGTAAAAGAACTCTTATAAATAGTGGATTAATGCATTTATTTGATTATTAAATTGGAAATCAAAATATTGAAAGATACTCAAATCCTGAACAAGTTACAACTTTGAAATCACTTTTAACATATCCTCGAAACTATACGGAAGGAATGAAATTCATGTGGGTTCCTGAGAGAGGTGATGAAGGTGGTTGTGTAATGAATAATGATGGATTTGAGGAAAGATATAATTACAATATTGGTGGTACTTATTTATGTATGGGAAACTTTAGCGCTATCATACTTTTTTAAGTCATATTTGGATTTTCAAAGAATTATGACAAAAAATAAAACATAAATTAACTTTAAGAAAGACGAGTAATATGAATGATCCTATATTAAAATCGTTCGAAAAGGATGATAATCATCATATTTGATAAAGTAAAGATGGTTATGCCTCATGTTATGCCTACAAATACTGTAACTACATAGTAAAACTTAGTAATAATATTCAAAATAAGGGCGCGTTGGAAGTTAATTTTCTTAACAGACACTGTGAATCTATTGTGATCAAAGAAGGCCAAACTCAGTTTGACTGACGATTAAATGTAACCACAGGGGCAAAAAGCCAAGATATATTATTTTTGGATTTCAAACTAACTTCTTCAGCTCCTAGGTAGGCTAGTCAGCCTGTCAGTGGAGCCAGCCTCCTTCACCACTCCGCCCTGTCCAGCAGCACTCCCGTTTCTTCGAGCTCTTGCATGCTGGGCAAGTCGTATCTTCGCAAGCTCTCCTCCACTTCGTCCCTCCATCTCCTTCTCGGTCTCCCTCGCGGTCTTCTGCCATTCCCTGTCTCCACTCCCAGCACCTCCTCGCAGTTCTCCCCTCCTCCATTCTCTCTAAGTGGCCCAACCATCTTAATTTGGCAACGTCGATTTTTCTCAAAATCGGCGTTACTACCACATTGGCTCTTATTTCTTCATTCCTTATCCTATCTCTTCGCGTCTTCCTCAGAATAGTCCTCAGCGGTCTCATTTCTGCCGCCTGAATTCTGCTTCGATCTGCCATGCGCATTTTCCAGTGTTCCGACCTATAAATCAGTATTGGTGTTAAAACTGTTTCGAATATTATTTTCTTAGTCTCAGGGGGCATATGTTCATCTCTCAGTAGCGGGTATAATATTCCGACATTTTTACTAAACTTTGCAATTCTTTCAGTTATTTCTTGTATATTACCGCTTTCTTTAGTAAACATACTCCCAAAATATTTGAATTTTTCAACATTTCTTATTTCTTTATCTCCTATTTGAACTCCGAATTCTCCTTCTTCTCTTCGACATACACTTAATATTTCTGTCTTTTCTACATTTATTTCCATTCCCCCCTCCTTCAAACATTCATTCCAATCAATTAAACCTTGTTCTATATCCTCTCTCTCTGTCGTCCTAAATGCTATGTCATCTGCATATGCCATTATTCCATTATTATTATTCATTTCATAACGTCGCTTGAAACTTGCAATTACTGTGTCCATGTAGGCTATAAACAGGAGTGGTGATATAACTGCCCTGCTTCACCCCTGTTCTTACTTCAAACCACTCATCATTTTTGTGTCCAGTCCTTACTTTGCATTCGTTAACTTCATACAAACTTTTCAAAGCCCTAAGAAGTGTCTCCCTTACCCCATAAATCTCCTCCAAACATCTCCACATTCTTCCTCTGGGCACTGTATCGAATGCTTTTTTAAGATCTATGAATATTACATAGATGTTAGTATTAAATTCCCATGCCTTTTCTGTAACAGGACTGAGGCCAAAAATAAGATCTACCGTACTTCTATCTTTCCGATAACCATGCTATTCCTCTCCCAACCTTGCTTCAATTATTTGCCTTGCTCTTTTTTCTATTATTCTTTCATAAAGTTTTGTTATATGATTAATAAGCGATATTCCCCTATAATTCTCACATCTACCTGAGTTACCCTTTCCTTTATCTATTGGAACGATGATTGTTTTTCCCCACTCACAGGGGACTTGACCTTCTCTCCAATATTTATTCAACAGGTTTCGAATTTTTTCTTTCATGGCTTCGCTTCCCTCCTTTATAAGTTCCATCGGAAACTCGTCCACTCCCGTTGACTTTCCATTCTTCATTTTATTAACAGCCTCTTCCATTTCTTCTCTGGTAATAATTACCTGTTCTGCTAATTCCTGGTATATTCCATCTGCTTCCTCCACTTCTTCTTCTGGATCTCCATTCAATAGGTCTTTAAAATAATCTGACCATCTTCTATTAATTGCTCCAGGTTCCACTATCACATTTCCCGCTTCATATTTAATGCTGTATACTTTTTTCTTTTCCTTCCTATAAGATTTTGCAAGGCTGTAAATCAGTTTTTTGTTTCCTTCTCATCTTCTCTCAACTTTTCTCCCAATTCCCTCATTGCCATTTGTTTTGCCCTTTTCTTCCCCCTCTCAGCTTCATTTCTTGCTTGTACATATTCCCGTCTTGATTCCTGTGTACGTTGCTTCAACCACTTTCTATGTTTTATAGTTTTCTGTTTTACTGCGCCTCTCACTCTGTCTGTCCACCATAGTGCATGTCTTCTTCTTCCTCCCCCAACCCACTCAGTTCCCAAAATCTCCTCCGCAACCCTCTTAGCACAATCTCTCACGGTTTCCCATTCATTGTTTTCCTCCATCTCAGCTATGTTTCTTTCAAGTTCTCTGAATCTGACTCTAATGTTCTCATCCTGCAGTTTCTTTGTCTTAATTACCTTCCTCTTCTCCTCTTTTGTTGCTACTATTTTCTGCATTTTCAAATCTGTTATCAGTAATCTGTGGTCAGAGTCTAACGTAACCCCTGGTATCACTTTGACATCTCCAATAATTCTCTTATCGGAGCATATAAAGTAGTCATGATGGATTTTTGGTCAAAGTTTCCTGTCACTTGGTTCTACCTGTATCTCGTAAACTTATGGGTCTCCTGGTGTTTAAAAAATCTGTTCATGATCTTTAGTTCATTTCTTACGCAGAAATCTATTAGTTTCTCTCCCTCTGCATTTCGGTTCTGTTCTCCGACGAAAGGCCCAATTACCTGCTCCACTCCCTTCCTCTCCATTCCCACTTTGCCATTGAAATCTCCCATAAGCAGTCCCACCTCCTTTTCTCCCACTTCATAATTGTCATCTAGTGGTTCCATGAAGTTGGCCTTCTCCTCTTCACTATGCCCCTGTTGTGGCGCATAAACCTGGTAGAGAATATATGTTTTATTCCTGATTCTCAACTTACATTCCATTAGTCTTTTGCTTATTAATTTTACAGTCTGTATGTTTGGGGACAGTCTCGGTCCAATAATCATTGCCACTCCGTGCATCCTCCTCCGATCCTCCTCCACTCCTCTGTAAATGAGCACATATCCATCCCCCCAAGTCCCTTCCCAGTTCTCCACCCATATGCCTTGTTTCTGCTATTCTTAAGATGTCGATTTTCCTTTCTCTCATGATGTCCAGAATTTCATCTTCTTTCCCCTTATAAGTTGCAATGTTAATCGTTCCGCATCTAATCCTGAGTGTGTCCACTTTTCGTGTCCAGTTTCGTTTCCTTGTCCGTGATCTGTTTATCAATCCTAGTTCCGAGGCTGGTTCTTGAGTTTCTCGAGCGATAAGGTTTTTAAACCACCGGCTTCCTAGGCCTGTCGTGGCAACCCTCCTCTTTTATCCGGGCTTGGGACCGGCATGGATAATCATACTAAAAATCTTGCTATTTTCAATCACTCTTCATTTGTATAAGTTAGATTTACAATATTTGCACTTAGACACATGCGTATTGTGGTTAAAAATATTTTGAAATTGTGACGCAGTTTATTTAGTACTCATATTTATAGGTTATCTCGAAAAGAGAAGAAAACAGTTATTATATTTGTGCATTTATTTACTTATTCCATGTATGCTTAGGTCTTCTAAGTGTCTCAAGCATTTATTAATTTTATTTATTTGGCTAGGCCTTGGATAGGGTTGCCAAACATCCCGTATTTTACGGGACAGTCCCGTATTTGATCCAAAAATCCCGCGTCAAAATCCCACGTCAAAATACCGCGTTCAAAATATCCCGCAAAAAATATTTTTAAGCAAATTTTTTAGGGATGAATTGATTTAGAATTTCAATATTATGTATAATAATTTCAATTTATTCACGATGTTTAATTATTAAATATTATTGTAATAAAATTTTTCTAAGTTTGTTTGTTGTAACCGTTAAAGAAATCTAGTTTCAATTTAAAAAAAATTTGCTCTTAAATAAAACCTCAGAAAAATTTTTGTCCCGCATAAGCATTTGAAAACTCTGCCAACCCTAGCCTTGACTAGTAAAGTCCTTCAAGATTAAGACCCACCTTCTGACCCTGAGCCTAGCCTTAGACCTAGACCTCTTGATATTCAGTAGTCCTATTCTAGGCTGAATCTCTAAGTTAGATAGCCTATACTTGAGAAAAAACGCGGATCACCTGAAGATCAGGGCCCCCAGCCTTCTTTAGTTAGCTGTATAAGGTTAACTAACGAAAATATAACGACCTAACCTAAACAACCGTCAAGGGTGTACAGTTGACCTAACGATTGGTTAGGTTAGGTCGTGTTATTTTCGTTAGTTAACCTTATAAGGTTAACTAAAGAAGGCTGGTGGCCCTCATCTTCAGGTGATCCAAAAACGCTGCTAAGTTAGAGAGAGTTCGGGCTGGAGCAACCAAAATGAATCTAGAACTGAGAAGTAAAATATCTGAGGAAATATTAGCTGAAATAGTCCTTCTGTTAAAAGTCTGGATTGTTTTCCAAAAATTTATGAATTATATTGGATCACCTGAAGATCAGGACCCTCATGTATGCTTGTTTTTTGCTTTACAATACCAAATATAATAATAAATTAAATTGAATGCCTGGTTAGGTCAACTGTACGCCCTTGACGATAGGTTAGGTTAAGTTGTGATATTTTTCGTAGTTTTAACGAAGATATTTGGTAATTGAGGTTGGGGGCCCTGATCTTCAGGTGATCCATTATATTTGCAGAATCATGATACCAAAGCTAATGTTATGCAGTTCCATCCTAAAAACTCTAATTAGCCAGATGATATTGATTTCAAAATAAGAAGTGAACCAATAAAGGAAGTACAAGAATTTAAGTATCTGATTCAAATTATCACAATCTCCTTAAGTAACAACTCTGCTATAAGAAAACAGTATCAAAGTTTCTTTGCTAAAACGAACATGACTATAAGGAACTTCCAATTCTGTACAAATGAAGTTAATGACTGTCTTTCGTACCTTCTGGCAGCAACTCTAGTCTTTCGTACATTCTGGCAGCACCTCTAGTCTTTCGTACCTTCTGGCAGCAACTCTAGGTAAATTATAAAAAAATGATTCCGGTAGAACCCTATGAGGAATTAGCATGCTTCTAAAATTTTACTGATTTTTGTATAGGCTTGGTACCTTCCTGTTGAAATAATAAAATCATAATAGTTTGAGGTTGGTAGGTATACTTTGGAAACAATAGTTAAGAGTGCAAGGCTATGTCTATGTCATAGTATTCGGGTTAAAGAATTTAGTGGTATTTATCCGAGTGCTCACTGGATAAAACAATTTTCTAGATACCAGATTGAGCTGTCTGAATGTTTTCCCAACAATATAAAATGTATCTGAACTAAAATTGATAGCGGAGCAAGTGTAGTTTACGTCCCCCTGACGCAAAAGGGGACACAACTACACTAGGTCAAAGTTGGGGAAAGTAAACTACACTAAGATCTTTAGGAGAGATTTTTTTAATGAATCCATCAAATAAAACGTTAAAACTAACGAAAATATTAGGACTTGACCTAACCAATCGTCAATATATATATATATATATATATATAAATTGACAATTGGTTAGGTTAAGTCCTAATATTTTCGTTAGTTTTAACGTTTTATTTGATTAGGTATACGCGGACAAAGTTGGGGAACGTAAACTACACTAGGATAATGTAGGGGAACGTAAACTACCCTAGGATAATGTAGGGGAACGTAAACTACACTAGGCGCCAGAGGGGGACGTAAACTACACTTGTTCCTTGGTAGCTTTTGGACAAGTACTTTATTAAATTGAAGAATTTAAGAAAGATCTAGGAACTCATCAAATTTTTCACGTGATGATTGTATCAATCAACGCCCCCCCCCTCTCTCGACTATTGAATTTAAGCGACTTTGGGTTTGGAGAGTATCTGTATGTGAGACTATCCTCAAGGTCTATTAATCGGTGAATTAAATCTCTGTTACTCTAGGAGAGAAAATCGTGATCTTGTACCAAAGAACCCTTCTGCTACTGCATTTCTCTTCATTTCTAAGATGTGGAGATCAGCATACTGACTATTAAAAAAGTCTTGACTGCTTATTCTCAGGGTTATTTATATATATATATATACACACGATGAATTTCACAATTAAACACGTGCAATGAATGAATGATGTAAACCCACAAAGAAAAAGAAAAACTAATTCAAGGCCTTTCATGTGTCCCGTAGTGTAAAACTCTAAGGTTCAAAACGAGTTCGTCTTTGACGAATTGCATTCTAATATTGAACCCAAAATTCCTTAGTTCTGACATCACAGTGTGTGCAATCTTTCGTACGCGGAGTAACCACATGTAATCCGCAGTAACCCCATGCAATCCAAAGTAACCCCTTGTAATCCGGTGTAAACCCCAGTAATCTCAGATTAAATCATTAAATGCGACATGTATATGAAAATATGCTCATCGCATGAATTCTTCGATCCCCCCGCCCCGCCCGTCTTCTCTTAGCCTAACCCACTTCCACAACAAATTTCAGCTGTCTCTGATCACTATTTATCTTCTGAAAAATCACGTAAATTGATTGTTTCAAATATGAGATTCATTTCCGCTCTATAACTTCCTTCCCAATCGATTCTCTTTTGTACGGGTTCAACCCTACCTTCACGACGCCCCCCTGGCGCCTCTAGATCCTACAATTATGCTTTATTATCAAAAGAAATGTAAACTCCGCAGAAACTATTTCAATCATGATTGGTTCACTCCCGGAACTCTCCCGAGTCACAATTTTCCAATCGTGGCTGTAAATTGAATTTACCTCCGCCCAAATTTGAATGTCAAGAACTATCATAGGCGCTTGCTGTTAAACTCCTCCCGTAAGAGGGTGACCCCTTAGTTTACCTCGTCTCCGCCTACCCCGAGGTTTTACAAACCCCGAGAGCGTCGGTAACGAGGTTCTTTGCTCTCTTATTATTCTCAACCACGCAGGCTCGCTGATTAATTCTGTGATTAATTTTGCAATGGCACTACCTCGTCCTGATAAAATTAAATCCAATTTATAAACTTTGCCGTAGATTGCTTTTTAGAAAAGCAGCAGCATAAATTGTACATTGTGCTTCTTACTTAATTTTAAGATTTATTTTGTATTAAACCTCACATTGAGAATCATATAACCTTCACTTCTTAAACTTAACCAAATTTAATTGTCTTCACCAAAAAGATTGTGTAATCGAAGTGAATTAATAAAAACTCTGTTAAAGTGAACTTCGTCGTTTCCATTCACCGCTAAACTCGGTATATATACAGTGTTTTCTCCAGTGATTTCGTGAAAAGAAATCAGGAGGCACTTGAAGGTAACCCTCCGAAACTTTACAACTAACCGAGGTAAGAGTGGTCAGTGGAACCCACAAACATTTTACTACAAGCGTGGAAGCCTTGTGCGTCCACTAGTGTCGACATGAGACGCGACACCTCCAAAGAGTTTTTTTTTTGGAGTTCTCGTAACCCAAGAATGACGTTATCCATCATCCTTCGGATATAACTCCGACTCAAACCAAGGGGACCACCTCCGGAATTCATAGTCCATCGTCGTCTTCTACATTCGAGCGACCCATTTAGGTGACCGCTCGACATTGGAGGTCCCACCGAGACTCCGAGGACCCAGATCCCCAGGACCCGGTAATTAGGTGAACGAAGTATTGCTCAATTCGCCCCGGGCTCCCTCTCTCCTCTCGGACGACGCCACGGTTACAGATGACGTCACCGCTCCTCCTTTGTCTCCTCAACTAACTGACTCTCCGATTGACCTTCAAATCGAGAGAGACGCCAGCTGATGCCACGTAGCTGCCTCCGTTTCCTCTCTCGATCCACCTCACTCAAACGTTTTTTGACGTTTGAGTGATTGAGTTACGTAATTATTAAGTATCACTGATTTACTCTTAACCTAATTATAATATTAAATTGTGACGTTCGTGGAATATTGCTAAATTGTGTATATCTACACTAATCATTAATAATACTCCTTCCACAGTAATAATTCACAGTTCAATGGTAACTAAACAATTATTTTTTGTGGTACTTTTCACAACTTTTATTTTTCTCTTCGAGTGAATGGGATCAGTGAAATGATTTTAACCACTTAATAATTTTCATAGTTATCGTACTTTCTTTTAATTAATAAGTAATTTTAATTTATTACTGTATAGTGTAATGCAGTATTAATTTGACCTTGCAGTCGTTTATTTATCTTTAATATTTTAAATGTTTTTAACTTTTTTAATTATTTTATTTAATTATTTTAATTATTTTAATTACTGAATTACCTTGTGTAATACTTTTGTGCTTTAAATTTCTTCTTTTTATCGAATAGGTGAGGTAGGGTTAGGAATTTTTTTTTTTTTTTTTTTTTTTTTTTTTTTTTTTTTAAACTGTGCTACGGGAATTATGCTTGGTATGTAATTTACAGGCCATATACGTGGATACGATTGGGGCACGACTAGTGGTACTTTCTTGCTGACTAAGACTGAGGGCTGGATCAACCATCACTGGAACTCCAGATTTTTTCCAGCTCAGGATCAAGGACACGGGAGAGGACTTTGTGTGGGGCTCTTCATCCATTGGTGATCTCGGATTCGATCATCCGATTTCCAAGTAACCTTTTGCTATCCCAATCTTCATTCTTCCCATATTCTTTTTTATTTCTCTTATATCATCAATTTTATTAGAATTATAGGACAATGCTGGCATAATTTGTTTTTTTTATCAGTCCCGTCATTCCTCAAATACTTTATTTTGTATTTTACTTCATTGTTGGAGGTCCCTCGATTGCTTTGCGTTTGGTTAAGTTAACCAAACTTTTAAACTTCTATTTCTTTTTTAACTGAATAGTTAGTTTGCTTAATTTGGATTTCGGAAATGTACAGTACTTAATGACCTTAATTACATTAACAAATTTTCTTTCCCTTTGCAACTTTTTTCCAATTTTTTTTGTTTTGAATTTTACTTTGAATTTATATAAATATATATATATATATATATATATACTGTACAAGGTGTCCCAAAAGTTCCTATCTATTTTGTTGAAATAGGCTGAATTTCAAATGAATGTTTTAATGACATGATTGCATGCACCTTTCTAGACAAATACATGCATTAGATTTCTATTTTAATTATTTTTAAATTTTTAATTAATTTTTTCAGATCCATATCATTGGTGATGGATGTGCATGAACGCGTTATGATAGTAACATGTCGCATCAGAGGAATGAAATGTTGTGAAATTAGAGACCGATTCTCAAGAAGGTTTCATAATCCTGGACCGACAGATAAAGCAATTCGTGAATTGGTGAACAAATTCAAAAGGACTGGATCTGTGCATGATGAAGGAAGTGGACGCCCAAGAACAGTACAAAAAAACATTGAATCTGTTCGCATAATGTTCGAAGACGATCAAAGAATGTCAGTTCGCCAAGCATCCCACAGATTGACCATACCCAAAACAACTGTTCACAGAATCTTGCGTTCAACGCTGAAGAAGAAGTGTTATCACATTCAGCTGTTACACAGCTTACACGAGGAAGATTTTCCAAAAAGAGCAGCAATGTGTGCGGAACTGGTCGAACAAATCCAAAATAACAATTTAATGGACCACATTTTGTTTAGCGATGAGGCGACTTTTCACACCTGTGGTAAAATCAATCGACATAATTGTTGCATCTGGGCTAATGAAAAGCCAACTGAGTTCACTGAATGGGAAAGAAACTCGCCTAAAGTCAACGTGTGGCTTGGAATGACGAAGTCTAAGATTTACGGGCCCTTTTTCTTTGCAGAGGCTACAGTGACAGGGCCTGGTTACTTTGATATGCTTCAAAATTTTCTAGAACCTCAACTTCTTGAAGATGGCATTCTCGATAATGTAGTCTTTCAGCAGGATGGGGCACCATGTTATTATGCCATAATTGTTCAGACATACCTAAACGAGCGTTTTCCAAATCGTTGGATTGGACGTGTGGGAAATAAGCCCTGGGCAGCGCGATCTCCGGATTTGACCCCATTGGATTTCTTTGCTTGGGGTTTCATTAAATCAGAGGTCTATCGCAGAAATATTCGAGATTTACCAGATCTGCGAGATCGCATTAGGCAAGCAGTTGAGAAAATAACTCCTGAAATGCTCAGAAATGTGTTCCGCAATGCAGCTGACCGCTTTGAGATTTGCAGAGATACAGATGAAGCACATGTGGAAACTACTAATTAAAGATTTTAATGGTGTAATACTTGTAATTTGTATAGAAATACATCTGTATTCAGGTCAGTGTGACATTTATTTGAAATTCAGCCTATTTCAACAAAATAGATAGGGACTTTTGGGACACCCTGTATTATATTAAAAATCACACTTTGTTTATTTTCGCGCGCGACGTGTATGCCACATTCCGATTCCGATCGGGAATTTTTATTACCACTTACACCTCCAGGTCCGTCCTTCCCTAAATGTCGCCGAATTCCAAACACCAACAATACTGCTTCCACTGCTGCTGCGCCTACCGCGAGTGCACCAATCACAAATGTTACGGTCTCCAGGGTACTTAACCTGCCGACGTCCGTTCCAAAATTTAAGGGAACCGTCGCGGGAAAGGCCACCGAGCCACTTGTTCAACACTGGCTCCATAAACTGGAGACATACTTCGAAAATGAGAGGGTCACCGCGGACAAGGACAAAATTTCTGAAACACAGAGGTTTATTGATTTCACAGAGGGATCAGCATCAAAGTTTGTTGAAACTGATCCCGAGATACGAGAAGCCACTACGTGGATCCAGTACCGACAGATTTTCTTGGAAAATTTTAAGGATGTCAGCGACACCCAACCGTTCACGGCCATGACCAACTTGTTCCGACTGCGCTGGCAGGATGGCGAAGATTTGATGGAGATTAGGAATCGTATTCAACGCACTATGAACACTGTCATCCTAGCCGTCGACGGTGCTTTTGATTATGCAATGCCCTCACAAATGGCGAAGATACTGTCCTTTTCGGCGACGTATGCGAACGTAGTGTTTTGATTATTAAAGAGTCTATTTAGCCGATATATTTTGAATGCAACAGGTAATTAAGTATCTGTCCAGCTATAACAGTCGAATTTTACACCGACACAACCTTAAGGATTTTCGAAAGAACGCACCGGTAGGTTTATTTTAGTTTTTATTAAAATACTAAATTAATTTACATTTACAGGCGGTTAGGGCGAGGTCGAAGGTTAATACATAAAACAGCACCGAGAGAGAGAGAATTTGATAATTTTCGATTTACATTAAACTGACAAACTATACTTACAAAATTTTGAGAGCCCCAAAAACCTGTGATCCTGCCTGAACAACTTCTAGAATTCAACTCTCCGTATGTAGGATCTTATGGCACCCTTGTAGAGGGTTTTTCCCCACTTCTTCCCCCAATTCCCCCATTCCCAACCGAAACACCCACAAAAATATATAAAAACCGTTACAATCTCCGAGAAGTTACAACAGACATCTTAAATTTATCTTTCCAAAACGACTATATAAAAAACTATATTAAAAGTTTAATTCGAAATACTCAGCCATTTCTCTCGGTGCCCTTTATTAAATTTATTACAAATCATTATAATTTCAATAAACAACCCAAAACATTCTCATTAAATACGATTTCAATCCAAACAAACAATAATTTATCGCAATTTGAACATTTATAAAAAAACATTATAATCTTTAAGAAATTTCATTATTAATATTCTTAATTAGGCATTACTACACTCGCCTCACCCCCTTGAAAATAAGTTTGACACTAGGAAAACTTATTAATATAAATTTATTTAGTCAACAAAGATTTTGCAATTTTTTTTTTTTTTTGTAACAAATTGAGTTTAGAAATAGACAAGAAATAATGAGAATGACAAATTTCACCGTCAGATATTTTGTATCATTTTATAAAATCGAAAACAAACTATAATTTTCACATTTGCATAAAATAACATTTCACACTAATAATCAAATTGACAACCTGTAATGAATCTATAACGTGCCAAAAAATAACGAACAATTTTCTTAACATTGGTTACACAAAGCTCAAGTTCACAATCTATTCCAGCGACTCCTCATCAAAGATCGCTTTACATCTGAAACAATTATTTATATAGTTATAAAGTTACTATCAGGGCAACATAAAAAGAACAAGAGCATGTTTATATAAAATACTGACCAAGAACGCACATACTATTTCACGAAAAACACCACAAATATGGGCAATAATCGCACCCTTTCACTTCTGATCTCATTACATAATAATCAGTACATAAATTTTGCTGGACGTTGTTTAGATCACAATCCGCAGATAACAACGGACTTCTTCAATTTTCAATCGCAGCTCCTGCTCACTTCGCTAGAATGCAAGGGATTGCATCAACATGCAACAGGTCAGCACGCTTTAAGTTGGTTCCGCTCTCTCTCCAAATGGCGAAAAAAAAACAAGAGAGACGTCCAATTCTAAAATGATCAAGGGGGGAGATATACTGAAAGCGGGACCACGCGCAGGAATTGGACGGAATTTGCAATTCTAGAAGTCTACGAATTAACTCGCCTGTCTCTTCTCAACTTTTGTCGGTGAACGCTGCTCTTCTTACGTCCAGCTGAAAGACTCTACTACTGGCAGTAATCAAACGATCACTTCGCCGTAGGCCGTTTCGCAACGAACCTACTTTATGTCTGTATGGACAGTACAGTCTTAGACACCCGTTCAAGCTCTCGTGGCTTGCCTACCGCGTGCTAAAACACATATTTAGCGAAGCATTCGAGCAGCGTGACCAGCTACTGCCCGAAAAATACCAGTAGACCATCTTCGATCGAAACTTTCAGTTTCTTTTCTCTTCCGAAACTGTCCTGCGCCAATCTGCGCATTCGGTTTCTCTCTTCTGTCACTTCTCTTCCGAAACCATCATGCGCCAAGTCCCTGCACATTTGGTTTCTCTTCTCTCTCTCTCATCATTGGTGATCGATCACCTATCCGGTCGACTAAACTCAATGGATGGAACTCGGATTCAACTTGGTTGCCTCCAAACCGAGCCTTTTGAAATTTTGAAAACAAATATTCGAAACATTTTTCTGTACTGTTTATCATTTCATATTTAATTTACCGAATTTTCTCGACAGTTCACTTCGAAACAATAACTACAAATTTGCTCTGGCCAAATTCACGGAAAAAAAATGACATCTCAAAATTTCGCAAAACTTTAATCACATCTAGCTACCAATAACGTCACTTATGGCAGTTACATCGGAGAAGATAAAAAAAAGTCATAAAACGTACGAAACAAAATTGTACAGTATAAATATAAAAGCGCCCATACATAGTAACTGTTAATATAATTTAAGAAATATTATTGTTCAAACTACCGTCAGAAATCACATCGATACTTTTAAAAACAAAAGACAAAAATGAACCCCAGAAACTTCATGTCATCACTTCTCTGACAATCATGAACCCTCTTGCCCTTTGGGGGGAAGCACACTAAGACGCCACAAAAACATTACTGGCTATCTAGAAGGCTCCATTTCCGAGTGAACACTCGAGCCAATGTTTTAAATGCATTAGTACACCCGACTGAAGGTTTAAACAATAACAATTTTCCAAAACAGTTATTAAAAAGTTAAAAAATTTTAAATATTACTACCGAAAATTATTTTAATACAGTAATTTCAACTTGAAACGCTAAATTTCATATGAATCAAACTCGCAATTCACAAATTACATCTGAGAGACAACTCTCTCCTCCAACAGAAAACCCAGAATGGTTTGCAAATCACAAAAATTCCAGTAATTTATCGTTTCCAAGTGAAACTACAAATTTATATCGTTATTTTTGATAAGAACAGACAATATGAACTCACCAATACACGCAACCTACTATGTAAACAAAAAACAACAATCATGTATAGTAAGAGTGTTCGCTTTGTGTTGTAAGCGAGCCTCTATAAAAATATTCCTAACCGAATGAACTGCAGTACTTCGAGACATAATTTTGTAATCTTTTCCATGCAAACGCGCGAACTCCAAAAAACGGGCATTTTTCATTTTTAATATCCAAATTAAAATATAAAATCAAAACATCCTTTTTGCAATACAATCTATATTCCAAATAAAAATTTTACCATTGTCATTGAACTGGAAAGACAAATAAAAATCGGCCTACCTATAAAAATAAACTTGAATGAATTTAAAAACGTAAAGAAACAATATATGAAAAGAATTTTCTACACCAATTTCTGTAATTAAAAAAAATTATAATAATATCCAGATTTCGTAAAATATGTGTACCGTAAGTGACGGTGAGTGGGCCTAGGGTTGCCAGACGTCCTTTATTTCAAAGGACAGTTCTTTAGTTCGATCTGCTTGTCCTTGTCCTTTATTGAAGCGTCAAAGGACGGCATATGTCCTTTATTTGCAGAGAAAATAAAAAATGATGTCAAAATTCTTAAGGCTTCTCGAAGTAGTACTAAATATGCTCAACATGAATAATTCCTAGATTAAATAGTTATTTTTGTTTTACTTTTTGCTGTTTTCTTTTGTATAATATTAAATGTAGTAAAAAGTAAAAAGAATTTATTTTATTTTTACAAATAAACTACATAACTGGCGAAATTAGTTTAGTTTAGTTAGATACAGTAGTGGTACTGCTCTCGTCTATATTCAAGAACATTTTAAATATAGCAAAAATCAAAGATGTTGAAATAAATATTTATCCTATAACATTTAAAAATTTTTTTGGGAGCATCATTCTCTCTCTCTCTCTCTCTCTCTCTCTCTCTCTCTCTATATATATATATATATATATATATATATATATATATATATAAATTTGAGAATCTGGTAGTGGCAGCTTGAAAACGTTTTGAGTGTCCTTTAATCCGGTCATCAAAATCTGGCAACCCTAAATTATTTACTGTTACTGTCCGTAACTCACATAGGCCCCCAAAATAAAAATAAAATTTACTGCCGCACTTTGAGGCCTATAATTAATAAATTCCATGTTACGCGTGGGAAGAGCTAAGAATTTGTCATAACATTTGTGCTTCTTAAGGAAAATCCTGTGATTATTTATGTTGAATCAATTAAAAATTTTGTTAAATAACTATTCAAGAAACTATTTATAATAACTTAAAAGATACTATAATTTAATACTGAACACACATATACAATAGTGATAACCAATATTCGAACAATATTTTACGATAGGCCTACAAAAAGACATCCTTCCAAACCCAACACAATTTTTAACTAGCCGTAATTTAACAAAATATCAGTCAGAGTTTTTGTCCTGAAAAATGAAAGATAGAAGAAAAGAAAGACAACAAAACAGCCCACCTATAAAAATAAAAAATAATGAATATATAAAAAGTAAAAAAAACAAATCAATATATCAAAAGAATTTACTACACCAATTCCTGTATTTCAAATAAAAATTATAATTTGCCGATGTCGCAGTAAAAAAATTGAAAAATTGTACATTGTAAAAAGACTAGTGTACTTATTTTATTACTAATAAAGGTTATTCAAAAAATACTCAAAAAAATATTCAAAAAAATGTAAAATATGTGTTATAAAATTTGAGACACGCCAACGTAATCCACACTTACAGTATAGAGGCCCAAAAAATAAAAATAAAAATCACTGCCGTAGTTTCAAGTCTATAATTAATAAATTTAACGTTACGCGTGGAAAGAACAATTAAGAATTTAATTCATAACATTTGTGCTTAATTAAGGAAAATCCTATGATTATTTATGCTGCATCAAATAAAATTTTGTTAAATAACTATCTAAGGAAATATTTATAATAAATTTAAGAGGTACTATAATTTAATACTCAATACACATATAAAAATAACTTGGTGGCATACAATAATACAGTAGTGATAAACAATATTCGAACAATATTTTACGATAGGCCTACAGGAAGACTTTGGAAGATAGCTACTGTGGTGTACTAAAAAAATGTTTTCTTCCAAAAAAAAGAAATGGTGAAATAATTCAATAATCAATAAAAAAAATCATAAAATTATATAACTTTAAAGCAAGATTTTTCAAGCTAATAATAATGCATGCGTTATATATGACAGGGCCGTAAAGAATCAGGAACCTAATAAACTATGAACGGTTATGAAAGTATGTACTCATTTATAATATGCCTATAATAAAACTATGAATGTAATGAAGAACGAGGAAATTGCTAGTGTTCTAGGACGAACCATCCCAAAACACGGAGTTGAATTCTAAATACTGTATGCATGATTCGAGAAACTGAATATAGGCCTTCAAGTTTGAAAGACAGCGCGTCAATTCGAGAAATCGCGTACCATACTCTCTCTCCTAAGTAAAACATACACAAATTATTCGTTTTTAAGAATGAAGAAAGCATTTCATATTGGGTTGTGTCAGTTACAGAAATCGGCAATTGAAAATAATCGAACAAGTGTTTTGCTCTGTCGTTTATTTTAATGTTGAAAATCTCAATATAACGGCTATTTTCTCCTTATGATTAGTTATCGCTTCCTTAAATTATACGTGTGAGTTTTTTCGTTAGGTTTTGTAACGGCAGATTGGCTGTCTGTCGAATTCGGCGGATTAGGCCTCACAAAAATCTGTTCAGCATCACAATTTGAGTCTTCGGGTATGAGCATCGGGTAGGCTTCTCTTAAAAACGCTCTCTTGATCTTGTTGGCATGCGTCAAAACAGCTTTTTTCTTATTGGAAAATATTTCTCTAATAACAAAGTTATCGTTGAACCTATCAATAATTCGATACGGCCCAACATATTTAACTGGCCACTTTAATTAACCTAATTGAGACGCTGTTCCCTCGTTCCTTTTCCAAACGATGTCTCCAACTTGTAAGTCAATTTTGGTTGTGTTTTTATCGTATAGCTCTTTGTTTGCCTCGTGACGTTTTCCGGAGTTTTCTTTTACGGATGTAAAGGCTTTATTTAATCTGAGCAACATTTCCACCGCATAATTTTCACCCAAAGAGTAATTTAATCGGTTTTCCTAAAAAGCTCGCAAATGGGAGTTCGGGATCTCTGCCATGAAACAAAAAAAATGGGATGTTTTTAATACTGGTCTGATTGGACGTGTTCAACGCTAAACAAGCAAATGGTAGCTGCTTATCCCAAGTTAAAGAATCGTTTTCCGCTAGATGAGAAAGGCATTTTTTTATATTTCCGTTTTGTCTTTCAACGTAGGAGTTACCAGTCGGCTTAAATGGGACCGTAAATTTTAATTTAATTTGCAAGTTGGCACACACTTCCGTAAAAAGAGCGTTTTTGAATTCAGTACCGTTGTCTGAAGTACATTCAGTAAAACAGGCATTACTGCAAATAAAATTCGTAAAGGCCTCAGTTACCGTATTAGCAGATTTATTTGGCATAGCAGTCGCCCAAACATATCGAGTAAAGTTATCAACAAAAACTAATGCATATTCATTCCCCTCATAAGATTTTGGCAGTTGGATTAAGTCTATGGAAAGACGTTGCATAGGCCTATCAATAGGAGGGAACGTTCCTAATTCTGCCATTTGTTGGCCGTGCGATCGGCGGAATTGACATGGTACACACGTTTTTGTGTACTCTTTAATATCTTTGATCATATTTGGCCAATAAAAATTTGATCTCGTTCTTTCTAAGGTCCTCAAGAAACCCTGATGACACGCTACAAGAGAGTCGTGAGTTAACTGTAGGACAGCTATGACTAACGATTTTGGTACGACAAGTTGATTTCTAATATGCGCTGTGTTCTTATGAATTTCTGGGACCCTATATAATATGCCTTCGTCTAAATAGTATAAATGGCTTTCACTCGGTTTCCGAAGAGGTGCATTACAATCGCCGTTCAAATACTGTATAATGGGTTTCGAAAATTTATCCTCTAACTGCTCTTTCTGTACAGTTTCTGAATCTAACTGAAAAACCGATTGAGCACATTCGTCTGAGCCTACCGCGTTAATATTCAAGGCTGGGCCTACTGGAAGCGTCTCTTTTTCTGTTGTCCTTGAGAGGTAGTCGGCTAAAATATTTGCTTTCCCGGGTAAGTAATGAAATTGGAAGTCAAAAGTACTTAACTGTAGTGCTAGCCCTGTTCAAAAATCAACTTTTTCTTATTTTCATAGGTTTCTGTACTTTTTCCCATGCTTTTTGACCTGAAAAGGCCGAAAATCACAACCATTTTGACCTAGGTTGTTGGGAAGCATTGCCGCATGGAGCTTTAAGTTTTCTGCCTTGAAATCGGCCAAAAGCACCAGTTTCTGGGTCCCTTGAATCATGTTTTGCACTATAACTTTTTATCTAAACAAGATAGAGCAACAAAATAGGCACCAAATTAAAGTGTTTTTAATCCTCTTTCTAACTTATACAATTATGATAGTCTTGGAACAAGAAATGGCACATTGGTACATACAAAGATTTCAGAAATATCACAAAATTCGTTTTCTCACACTCAAGGCAGACAAGACGCCTTATTCATGACACAAATTTGAGATTAACATTTTGTCACAAGTCTAATCGATCAAGAAGTGAAAGCATTACATGATGATTAATTTCATAATGACATTTACACAGTCAGTTGTTGAGAGTTTGTTTCTTGAAGCTGTCAAAGCGGCGTCTGTTGAACTCCACAGCTTGAAGGAGATAGTCCCTTTGCTTGGCATCTGTTGTTATGACATTTGCAAAGTCGCTCATCATCTTGACACCACGTTCAGCAATGTCATTCACCGCTTTCAGATTCTTAACATAGTCCAACGCTTTTCTGTAGTCCTCATTCTGTGGCCAAGACGTGACAGGTTCCAGAAGCCACTCGGATCCAATGTTCAGTGTGTCCAGCAGGAAATGTGATTCTGGGCCAATGAGATCAACCAGGGTGGTCTTAGCTGTGACTCTCTGGAATAGAGGCTTTCCTGTTCTGAAGCTGTCTGGCTTCTCAGTGGCATGTAACTGGGCAGCAATGTCGTGCTTCAATGTGTCACTCAATCTACTGCTGAACAGGGCAAATGGCACGACTTCCTGCGTCAGGTACCATTTGTGGTTTTCCATCTTATTAAGTACTGCATCAGCAAGCTCTGGGTCAGTTTTCTTGTACTTCAACATGTCCTGGATTAGACTTAGATCATTCACGGGAGCATCTGCAACAGACATTGACATCATCCATACAGGAGTGTAGAACAGCGCAAGGAAGGTGTTGAGTCTTTCCAGCTTTGATACAGTGTCTTCGTCGTACTCAAGTTGATCTGCAAACATCAGCATTTTCATGGAGTACAGGTTTCTGGCCATCCATCTGGCCTGATGAATGGCGCCTGGTCGACTCTAGTGAATACCTCGAGGAGGCGTTCCTCCAAGAACAATGACTGTCAGTTCAGCCATTTCCCTGTAGTCGGCTCTTGGAAGCCTTTCTGCTGTTAGAATGTCTTGGAGTATTTCTTCACTGTTCTTCTTCTTTTCTTTCAGCCATTTGCTGTTGATAGCCAGCATCTTTGGGTTTTCCTTGGACAAGTCCGTCCAAACATCCTTCAGATACTCAAACCAGGGATTATCTGGCCCCTTCACCTTCCCAAACAGCTTCTTCCAAACTGCTCCTAATAGGATTTCCAGGATGTGATGTCGACAGGCCAGATAAAACACCTTTTTGTTCAGCATTTTCTCTAGCAATTTGGCAGCTCCTCTGTGAACTCCACTGTTACTGGATGTAGTGTCAAAAACAAGGGCAGTAACATTATCCGTAAGTTCCCATGTCTCCAGTAAATCCATTGAAGCTTCAGCCTGAGCTGTGCCAGAAGAATTGTCGATGACAGGTACTCCCAATAACTTTCCTTCAGTGTATGAAGGTGGACCAGACACTAGCACAGCTAAAGTCTCTGAGGTACTTCCAGGTTCACTGCCCAAGACATCTTTGAGCAACTTTCCATCCCAGTGTAACGCAGCGTACTGTGGGGGTTTTTCACAAAACTTGGACTTGTGACTCTGGCTGATATTATACCTGGACAGCATTCTGTTGCGACGTGTTGTTGAGGTTGAGATGACGAAGTTATCCAGATCAGCCCCTCCAGCTTTCAAGGTGGCAGAAACCATGGCAGTAACTTGATTGTCTGATAAACCAAGACGATCAGCTGTATTGCAGATGACATCACATTCCATGACCTTCCTTGGAAACGTCAAAGTCACACTAGTCACAGTGTCTTGATGGTGAGAACATCCAGGACGAGGCTGATGGTAATCCATGTCCTCTGTGTTAGCGTCGTTGTCAGTTGAGTCACCCCAGGTAATGTCATCCACATGAATAACTGCCTCTTGTTCTGCTCCAGCTGTAAAATAGTACAACATGTTAAGACAGTAATTGTTAAGTACATGCTAAATATCGCAATGGAGTAAAACTTAAAACTTTTTGTAACGTTCAAAGTAATTAGTTTTACCTTGTTCTTGTCTATGCTGCAGTCTTTCATTCCTCGCTGCTTGCTGCAGGAATCTTGTCTCAAAAATCTTGTCATGACCAGACATATGACCTTTCCTCTCAGTCTTTTGGTCTTCGTAGAACCTGATATCCTCATCTTTCTTCTCTCTGGATAACAGTCTGTTGTTCTGTATTTCCTGGATTGCATCTGGAGCTCCTATATCGAACAGGCTGTCTAATTCCAGCACAAATGCTCCTCTTTTTCCTCCAGGGTTACTTGCTCTTCCTTTGCTTTTCACCAGAGCACGATGTTTCTCATGTAGTTTCATGAAGAGCTTCATTGCGTTGTACTTGGTCATTGTCTTGATCCTAGCCATCTGCCAGAATGGGATGATAGATTCAACTGTTTCATATGCAAGGTCTTGAACCATGGGCCTCCCTGCATTTTCCGGTAAATTCTGAAGATTAAGGAAATACTGGAACGCCTGTCTGTTGGTGGGAAGCTGGGAACCACTGATAAAAGCTGAAGGGTATCCAACAAGGAAAGTTTCAGTGAGAGATCTGGTAGATGGCCCAGTTGACACCTGCCTGTGGACAGTAAGTGGAGGTTGTTCTGAGATATCAACTGTGCGCCCACGGAGCTCCCTCAGCTCCTTGCTTAATGGCATTGTGAAGTTGTAACTTGTAGATGGTTTTCTAGATTCTGATTGAGTTTCTGTTGTTTCCTGAAAAATGATAGATAATTATTATTATTATTATTAATTATTATTTATTTATTATTATTATTATTATTATTATTATTATTATTATTTATTAATTTTATGCTTTCATTTGATACCTAATTTGTTGCTCTATCTTGTTTAGATCAAAAGTTAAAGTGCAAAACATAATTCAAGGGACCCCGGAATTGGCGCTTTGGCCGATTTCAAGGCAGAAAATTTAAAGCTCCATGCGGCAATGCTTCCCAACATCCTAGGTCAAAATAGTTGTGATTTTCGGCTTTCTCAGGTCAAAAAGCATGGGAAAATGTACAGAAACCTATGAAAATAAGAAAAAGTTGATTTTTGAACAGGCCTACTCTAGTGCCCATCTACACAATTTTGGATTTTTATTGTTCTTATTGAATATGTATGCTAATGGCCGGTGGTCGGAATGAATATGAAATTTTACGCCCGTCACATAATGCGCGAACTTATTAACTCCCTCAATTACAGCCATTGCTTCCTTCTCTATTGTCGATTTCGAGACTTCAGAATCTTTAAGTTTCCTAGAAAAATAAGCAATGAGCATTGGGATTTCTGTCTCCGTTATAGAGTTATCTGACATCTGTGTTAAAACTGCACCGAGTCCTTTATTTGATGCGTCTGTGTATAAGTGAAATGGTTTGGTAAAATCAGGACTTTGTAAAATGGGAGCCTCAGTTAATTTTTGCTTTAATGTGTCAAATGCGATTTGATGTGATCTTTCCCATTTAAATTTATTGTTCTGTCGCGTTAATTCGGTCAAAGGTCCCGCAATAACCGAAAAATCCTTGTTGAAACGACGATAAAAGCCTATTAGCCCTAAAAATTGTCTAACTTTTCATATTGTAGTAGGTGGTGAAGCCTCTTGAATACAAGTCACTTTCTCAGGTGATGGGGAAATGCCATGCTCAGAAACCTCATGGCCAAGAAATTTTACCGTATTCTTCGCAAAACTACATTTTGATAAGTCCAGTTTTAAAGTGTAAGTTTCCAGCTGCGTTAATACTCTATCTAAATTGCTCAAGTGATGTTCAAAGTTTTGGCCTGTGACGATAATGTCATCAATAAACGAATGACATATGTTATCCTGAATTTGTTTTTGTAAAATCCGATTTATAGTTCGTGAGAATATAGCCGGACCATTGGTCGCTCCGTTGGGCAATTTTCTATATTCAAATAGGCCATTAGGTGCCATAAATGCAGTCTTTTGACGATCTTCCGGATTAAGGGTTATTTGATAGTAACCATGCTTTAAATCAGTGGTGGCCAACCACTTTTTGATGCGTGCCATTTTTAGGTTAGGTTTAATTCGGATGCGCCAAAAAAAAATTTGTGAAAAAATTACTAATAACTTGTAAGTAAAAATAAAAATATAATATAATATTTACCTTAAATAGAAATATAATGTGAAAAATATTTACCTTAATTTTTAGTTAACTACATCTTAACTGCTTAAATCTTTGATTTTTAATATTTAGTGTTAGAAGTGAAAATTTAGCATAATTCATACTAGACCTCGATGCGCCACTTCAAAGTACTTGATGCGCCACCTTTGGCGCAATGCGCCGCGGTTGGCCACCACTGCTTTAAATCTAAGGTGGAAAAAACTGTTGAACCATTTAGGCTATCAAATATGTCGTCAGATCTATTAATCAAGTAAGTATCTTTCTTCGTAATTGCGTTCAGTTTACGAAGATCAACGACTAATCGCGCTCCCCCATTTTGTTTTTTCACTAAGAGAATCGGTGATCGCCAAGCACTTTCGGACGGTTGAACAACACCCATTTTTAGCATATTTTGAATGTGCTGTTCCACTAAAGCGCGCGACGAGTACGGTAATCTGTACTGTGGAGAGACGATAGGCCCACTATTACCCGTTTCTATTGAGCAAAGAACGTCAGGCACAGGGCACTTCACCTAGGTCGAATTCATTTAAGGAAATGGCGTTCCTATGGCTACGTAAAAGGTTTAGTAACGTAGATTTTTGAGTGTCATCCAAATGAGACAATTCCAATTGTTGGAACTGTGTTTCTAATTCTGTATCAGGGGTCACCGACGTAACACAAACTGAATGAGAAGGAACGTCAGTCTGAGGTTGCATTTCCTCCTGTACAATATGTACTTGGCCAATTACTGAATGAAACGGAATTTTGAAATTTTTACTCGAATAATTATAAACTGCTAAAGGAGCTCTTCCCTTTTTTACGTAGGCCAAAGTGGGGGGAAATTCGATGTCTGACGGTAACTTAGAGGAGTCTATTAAAACGCAGGTATCATCGGGAATATTACGTATTCTAACAAAATATCGTGCCGCCGTGAATGCAGGAATATCAAAATCTTTTGGAGCCATTGCAAAGTGCATTTGGGAATGTTTTGAAACTTTGACTACATTTACTTGACTCGACGGGATTTCGTTGGACAGTGATGGAAAAAATGTTTTAAATAATTTGATAGACTGAATATCTGAATTTACCTTATATTTTATAATCGCACTGGCACGTTTTAATAAGTCTGATCCAAAAAGTAACGCACCTGGAAATTAAACATCGTTAACAATAACAAAATGATGATAGTAAAATTTTCCATCTTTCAAATTAATTGGCAGTCGAATACTTCCTTCTGTTCGAATGCATTTTCAGTTCGCAGCTCTCAGAATTTTATTGCATGAATTGACTTTGAACCCCTGATTTACAAAATTAGAGGCAACCGAACTCTTAATTAGCGAAATATCACTACTAGAATCTATAAGAGTACGTAAAAATTATGATATATTTGAACGCGAATCATGGGGCACGCATTTATCGCAGGTAGAGTAGGCTTCGCATTAAGTATGGGGCTTATTGGTTGGGCAGATTTATTAGTAATTTTTGTCGGCGAAACGTGAATTGTTGAAGTGTGTCGTTGTTTCGTAACATGCTTGGGGCCCATTACGTCCGTTGTCCCTTTGGAGGGGGTCCATTTCCTAAAAAAGTGGGGCACGAACTACGCGTATGCCCCGACATGTTGCAATGAAAACAAGTGCCTCTCGGTGGGTTACGAATACATTCCGTCAAAGAATGACCCTGAATGCGGCAAAACGGGCAGTATTTTCGTTGGGGATCTATCGTGGGCAACTGTGACGCTTTGGGAGGGGGTAAAGTGTTAGGGAGAATCGGTTGTGGGGGAGGATAATGGAAGTAGGTAGAGGAGGGTGGGATAGTCGGTGACATTTGTGATAAGGGAAAAGACGCTTTATTTTTCGTCAGACGGGACGGATTGCACCAATTCTCTATTTCATCTGGATCTAATTCGCATTCAGATGGGTCATATTTTTTTGCCAAGGTATCAACATCTTTCGGGTCGAATGTTGATGGTAATGCCTTCAGGACATTCCGTTTCACGGCCAAACTGGTTAACATTAAAGCTACTTCGTCTATCGAAAATTTTCTGCTTTTGCCAAAGGCTCCGCAGATTTTATTCTTTACGAGAGTGGAATATTCGGGGAACGACATATGAGGAGTGATTTGCAGGTTTCCAATAGAATTAAATAACAACAGAAACCTTTGCTCGGTGTGTCTTGACGATAGGGCGCTCCGTAAGTCCTCTATCGTGCAAGACTCAGGGTCCGGAAGCGTATCTATCACCTTGTACAGTTGCGACCCTTCCAACTTACCAAGAATGATTGTAACTTGATCCCGCTCGCTAATTTTCTTTAAATTTGCTTTCCACGTAAACGTTTGAAAATACGTTTCGATATCATCTTTATCTAAATTTAGAGCGGGCGTCCGTTCTCAAACTCTAAAAGGATTTGCGGAGACACCGTTAAAGGGTGATTAGTGCGGGGCTGACCATTTCCATTACGCCTACCAGCCATGTTAAAAGAGCTATATGTATTCTATGTATCTTATGGGGGAAAAGAAAAAGTGAAGTGCCCGAAAGGAGAATCACTAAAAATTAAAACCGAACGCGACGAAGAGCCGTTTAAAGTTTACAACCCTCCCTTCGTATCGGGGATCTGGGGGAGATGGAGTATAATGGGGTCGGGGAATCGAGGGAGGGCCTGACCTTAAACTCGAGAGGTTTAAGGTCAAACAAAACGTTAGAAGCTACACACTATTTTTTTTTCTTCTTTTCTCAAAAGCCTACCCACTAGACAACTATGTATAAATATTTATAAGGGTACCAAAATTTTCTATATAACAATGTTAACCAAAACAGATCGAAAGGGAAAGATGTAACATTAATTGGAAGAACACACACACAATTTTTCAATACCTATTCATAAAACACGAATTAATGCAAGAGCCTACTTCAATACGGAGTGCGTGGGTTCGTATTATCAAATTGATAACAATTTAATACGGTTTTAAATTGCTAACAATTTAATAAGGTTAGCTGCCACCAGAAATGTAGTGTTTTGATTATTAAAGAGCCTATTTAGCCGATATATTAAGAATGCAACAGGTAATTAAGTATCTGTCCAGCTATAACAGTCGAATTTTACACCGACACAACCTTAAGGATTTTCGAAAGAACGCACCAGTAGGCTTATTTTAGTTTTTATTAAAATACTAAATTAATTTACATTTACAGGCGGTTAGGGCGAGGTCGAAAGTTAATACATAAAACAGCACCGAGAGAGAGAGAATTTGGTAATTTTCGATTTACATTAAACTGACAAGCTATACTTAAAAAAATTTTGAGAGCCCCAAAAACCTGTGATCCTGCCTGAACAACCTCTAGAATTCAACTCTCCGTATGTAGGATCTTATGGCACCCTTGTAGAGGGTTTTCCCCCACTTCTTCCCCCAATTCCCCCATTCCCAACCGAAACACTCACAAAAATATATAAAAACCGTTACAATCTCTGAGAAGTTACAAAAGCTATCTTAAATTTATCCTTCCAAAACGACTATATAAAAAACTATATTAAAAGTTTAATTCGAAATACTCAGCCATTTCTCTCGGTGCCCTTTATTAAATTTATTACAAATCATTATAATTTCAATAAACCCAAAACATTCTCATTAAATACGATTTCAATCCAAACAAACAATAATTTATCGTAATTTGAACATTTATAAAAAAAACATTATAATCTTTAAGAAATATCATTATTAATATTCTTAATTAGGCATTACTACACGAACTTACCAAGTCACTACCAAGTCAAATTCCAGCAACATGCGGATATTACCGCATCGTTAGCAACCATCTTGAACAAGTTAAAGAAGTCGTGTTCAAACTCGACTGACCTTAGTATTGGTCGACCACGGGAGGAACGACCTAAAACCTCCCAGTCCACACGCTATACCACGGATAAAACAAGAAGGCAGCAAAAGCATAGTTCTGCTTCTGCAACGCCTTCGCCGTCGAACCAGTCTCGACCAACCCCACCACGGCAGCCACCCCCCCCCCCCACCCCCCGATTCCAACCTCAAACTCCACCCCCACGGTGCTACAACTGCTGTCAAGTGGGCCATGGAATAAAACAATGTAGAGCGGCTACGTATTGTGATTACTGCAAAGAGTCTGGTCACCGGCGGGGAGAACGTTCAAAGTGCCAGGATAAAGGTACCCCTCCCCAGTAGCAACGGAATCCGCGGCCCCAAGGATTCCGACCTTCCACTAGGCCACCGCAACAAAGATACCCCAAAGGAACCCCTTCCTAGTAATCAACCCTATGCGAAGTCACTTTGAGCAGGACGTTCGACGTCTTCACGCAACGATGAAGACTCACGGAACAATTGAACGGTGTTGGATACGCCAGACCACCAGATACAAGTAAATCCGATTATTGTTTAGAGGATCCGTCGACTCCAGAAATTCTGTATCTAGACGAGCCGAGTTGCCTCCCCCGGAATAGCTGTTCCTGCGCGGAAAATTCCAGGAGTTACTACTCCACTTAAGGACCTCGAGGGCCCTGCACAAAATAGTCCAGATACTACCGTAGAACCTTATGAGTTTCCCTTTTCAGAAACTGCTTGCATTGAACCCGAGATCCATGAATCTCGTCCTGCTTCACAGAGACCCGTGGTTAATTCTGTCGATGTTTCTACGTCATATGTTTGTACGATTAGTAATGAGTTTAAGGATGTTGTTATTCCGCTTCGTGTTCGAAGCTTAGATAGATTGGTCTGTTAGACACTGGTAGCACCGCTAACCTAATTAAAGTCTAGTTTGAATAAAATTCTGGGAGCTTCCGAATTGGAACTTTTCCCGTCTAAAGTTGTTTTAAGAAGCGTTAATGGAGGAACTTTACCCTCCATAGGGCAAGTTAAGCTCAAACTGAAACGGCAAATTGGGCTTCGATGCCGATTGCGTGGTTGTCAAGACAAGACTCTATGCATTTTCCCACAGATATTTTACTTGGTTACCCTTTCCTTAGGGGAAATGGGTGGGATCTTATATTTGAATTAAATGCTGTCCGAGTGCAAGGACAACTTATTCCGTTAGTGAGTACGGAATCGAACCCGGAGGTTCGTTATTCTACTGCTGTTGAAGCAAGTTTTAAGGATTTTTCTGATATTTCGGGCGATGTTCCCGACCTTATTGAAACCCTACAGGATTGTTGTTATCCTGGTCACGGAGGGATTCAATTTTTTCGGGCTATGCCGCCGTGTGATTGTTTGGAATTGGGTGATAATCCCGCTACAGGCCATGTCAGGCGCTCATTGAATTTTTGTTGAGAGTCTGTTCCCACCGATGAGTTTCAGTTGAGAGTTAAAAAAGAATTCGTTATTGAGCCAAACCAACAGGTTTGCTTTCGTGTAATTGTTACTTTTAATGATGGTACTTATGTAGATCCTGCGACTTCGGTAGTCGTTGAAAATGTTCTTGAAAATCAAGTACAACATTCTGGTTTAGTAATTGCACGCAGTCTGTGTACCAGCGAAAATGCAAATATCCTTATACTGTGTGCTAATGTTGGTTCCGAATCCATCACGTTGAAACCTAATACTTTAATAGGCAAAGCCTATTTGGCCCAGTCTGAGCCTAATTTAATTCCTCACGCCATAAGCAGATGCACTCCTGAAGGCGTGCTTCCTCAGGAATTGCGTGCTTCTTATAAAGCATGCTTAGAGTCCGATCCCGCAAATTCTTTTCTTTGCAGCGACCCCGACCTGTTCAACCAATTATTGGACTTAGTCGAACATAAAAGCATCATTGCACTCAAGGGTGATGCCTTGGGACGTTCGAACCTTGTCCCATTTCACATTAACCTCACGGAAAACACCAAACCAATTTACATTCCGCCATATCGCGTTCCGCACTCTCAGCAACTGGTTGTCGAGGAACACGTGAAGGAAATGTTACATTTGGGTGTTATTCGACCGTCGGTGAGTCCTTGGTCTTCTCCATTGATCTTAGTCAAGAAAAAAGATGGAACGCTAAGGCGTTGCATTGATTACCGACGCCTAAACAAAGTGACCATCCCAGACCGATTCCCATTTCCCAATATGCAGGAGGTCATTCGATACGTTGGTAAGGCTAAATATTTTACCTCTCTTGATTTAGCTTCAGGATACTGGCAAATGTCTCTGTCCCTGGAATCAAGGCCGTGTACTGCCTTCACTACCAACGAAGGCCATTACGAGTGGAATGTTTTGCCATTCGGATGCCGAAATGGCCTGCGAACTTCTCTCGACTCATGAATATTGTGTTGTCTGGATTATTAGGTTCTCATGCCCTAATCTATCTAGATGACATAGTGATCTACAGCGACACAGTAGAAGAACATTTCGTACGCCTTGCCAAAGTCTTCACACGTCTTTCGAATGAAAATCTCAAACTAAAACTTTCTAAATGCCAATTTTTCCGTTCCTCACTTGTATATTTAGGGTTTCTTCTTTCCTCTGACGGAATCCGACCGGATCCCGCCAAACTTCATGTTCTCCAAAACTACCCTATTCCTCGAAACGTTGATGAAGCACGATCCTTTATCGGTTTTGTAGGATTTTATGGCAACTTCATTCCCAAATTTTCGGATATTGCAACTCCCTTAACAAATTTGTTCAAAAAGAAAACCACTTTTGAATGGAATTCTGAGCATCAGAAGGCCTTTACTAACCTTCGCGACAAACTCCTACATGAACCCATAATGCAGTTCCCAGATTTTGGCAAACCCTTCAAAGTAGCCACTGACGCTTCTAACTACGGGTTACGTGCCGTACTACTCCAAGAAGTAGATGGTACAGAACTACCTGTGGCTTACGCTAGTCGGTTACTTTCCAAACCCGAACGAAACTATTCTGGGACTGAACGAGAAGCTTTAGCCATCGTATGGGCCCTGAAGAAATTTAAGAACATCATCTACGGGTATAAAATTATAGTAAAAACGGACCACGCTCCTTTAGCATCCATATTTTCTAAGAAATTACCAAGCGGACGACTAGGTCGCTGGGCTCTCACCGTCCAAGACTTTAGTCCCAAGTATGTTCACCGTCCCGGAAAACTCAACGTTCTTCCAGATTGTCTATCCCGGATAAACAAACCCGAGGAGGTCTGTGGAATCCATCGCATTGAGACTATTCCCAATTTTAATGGAAACACGCTCTTCGGGGCATAACGCAAGGACTCGTATATCTCCAAATTAGTTCAGCAATTAAAGGCTCAACCAAATTCGGAACTTCACCGGTTGTATGCCTTCCAGGATCAAATTTTAAATTACCAAATTTCCCCTGGAAAATACGTGGCGGAGGTTCCCGAGAGTCTTCAGGTCGTGGCGATTAGACTGTGCCATGACAGCGTTTGTGCTGGGCACCCTGGAATTGAACGAACACTAAAATTGGTCCAAGCACATTACCATTTCCCACTCATGCGCACCAAGGTAACAGAACACTGCAAGTCGTGCTCACCTTGTGCCAGATATAAAGGAGCACTTCCGCCCACCGCGCATGTGCATACGTACGCCGTTCCTGTTAGACCCTGGGAACGCGTAGGGATGAACGTGCTAGGCCCCTTTATCCAAAGTCGTAATGGAAATAAAAACATTGTCGTTTTCACCGACCATTTTACTAGGTTTAATAAAGTTGTACCGGTACCTGCCCATACATCGGAGATTATTGCCAAATGTTTACTCGAACGAGTAATCCAACGGCACAGCCGTTCTGCTCTCGGACAACGCTCGGGAATTCACCTCCGCGATGTTCACAGAGTTGTGTAAACGTCTCTACATAAAAAAGGTACAGATAACACCCTACCATCCGGCAGCAAATGGTCTGAAATGAGGAGTGTCATCAATGACACTCCTCATTTCAGACTGTATCATTACGATGCAAGATTTCCTTTCGACCTCCCAAACGACTCCACAAAAGAGGGATTAGACCCACAGGAATTCTAGTGTTATATGGAAGACCTGGCTCGTCATTCTTTCCAAATTTTCGACGACACACGACGTTGTCTAAACCATGAAACCGACCGAATGGCCCACTACCAACACAAACGGTATCCTAAGCAACGGACCATTACACCTGGAAACCGTTGCTGGTTGAAAAATGTAAAGCCTTCACACCTCAGTAGTAAACTTTATCTAAAATGGGCAGGGCCATATCGTGTCCTCGAGGATCTGGGACACAATACCTTCAACATCCAACACCTACAAACCTTAAAAAAGAAGGTTGTCCATGCTGACCAAATTAAGGTTTCGATGGAAGGTCCTAATCCTCCTCAACCGAAGTCGTCCCTATCTAAAGTGGAAAGAGCCAAGCCTCGCGTTACTAAGACCGAACCCGAGGATTCGGACGCGTGGGAATATTGCCTGAAGCCACCTCCGTCCACCCTGTCCGAACAACCTGTTGGGGCCACCTTGGAACCTGAACCCCTGGAACCGGAGCCCCTCTCTGCTGCTCCTTCCACTCCAGAAGTTGAAATCCCGGAGGAAACTCCAGACTTTGAAGTTTTACCTGGAAGCCCCGCAGCCAGTGCGGTGTCCGCCGACTCACCGTCGCCACCCTCACCTGTGGAGGACCCTAAAAAAGACCCTACAGTGACGTTCAGAACTCGACCTCATGAGTCGTCACAAGGCCCTTGGACTCGATCCCGATCGCGAGTACCCAAGTCACTAGAACACACACATAGCCCTACACTAGAACAAAGTTCCAGCCCCGTACCTACGCTCCACTTCGTCCCTAAACCCTTACGTGAAAAACATTCCCATCACACCTTTTAAACCTCCAAATTACTGTCGTTGATGAGTATCTCGATCAAGTTCACGAGACACATCAAATCGTCATGGCCGCGCTTAACGCTGCCATGTTAAAACAAACACCCCATTCACTAATTCCCTTTAACACCCTAAATACATTAATAACCGAAGCCAGTAAGGAACTAGCTCTAATCCCAATCTATCCGTTACACCCACCTAACGCCCACCATTTTCTCGACCTCACCTGGACTCTATCTGGCAGCTTTTCATATTCCATTATTACTGTCATACCCTTTTTCGATGCTCAAGTCTTCGACACCTATCTATTTCACCCCTTTCCCACGGTCTACTCTGTACAGGAAAATGTGACACGTTTCATCTTGCATGTTGAACGCCCATACTTTTTCCTCTCCAAAACCTACCAACATTACACTCTGTTTACTACTCGCGACAATACTCACTGCAGGACACCTCTGTCTACTAAATTCCTAATTTGCACTCCAATCCAACCCTTTATTTCGATACACTTTCTGAAACCATGTTATTTAATGCTATTACAAAATTCCTCCCATTCAAATTGCACGTTCCGGCCATTCGACCTTTCAATCCCCGTTCAACTATAAATAAGTTCTGATCTCCTCCTGTCCATTCCAAAAAAACGTGAAGCAACCCTGGACTGTCCGAACAACCGTAGTATGATACAATTAGATCCAGTTAGCAGAATTCCTCCCCAGTTGTTCTATCATTACCTCTAGTTTTACATCATCAAACTCCAGAATATTCTCTATTAATAACACGCTTAATCTTATACACCCTATGGCTCACCTCCAACCAATTCCTATCTTCAAACTTTCTCTCTCCTCTGTAACTCTCCTACCTTCCTTCAACTATCCCTTTGGGATCAGCAATTGGATCGCATCAACGTAACCCTCCAAGAAAGGTCTCATGTCTTATCCCACGTTCAGCCCCTCACCTACGCCAATCCCTCCACTTTTATGCTAATCCTAATTACCATCTTCTTTGCTTGCCGCCCGTGTCAACGACTGAAGTGCTGCGCCCCTAATTCGGAACCCTCACCTTCGGAAGAAGCCCGGGACGGTCTGCCCTAATCTTCGGCCACTCGTTAGCTATCGTTATACTGAAAAAACAAAATTTTAATTAGTTAGTTAGCTCGTGGATGTTTATATTTTTTTGGCTTAAAGTTACTTAATCATATTATTTTTTGTTACTTTTCACTTCTGCAGAAGGGGAGGTAGTGTCCCGTAGTGTAAAACTCTACGGTTCAAAACGAGTTCGTCTTTGACGAATTGCATTCTAATATTGAACCCAAAATTCCTTAGTTCTAACATCAAAGAGTGTGCAATCTTTCGTACGGGGAGTAACCCCATGTAATCCGCAGTAACCCCATGTAATCCGAAGTAACCCCTTCTAATCCGGTGTACCTCCCAGTAAACTCAGATTAAATCATTAAATGCGAGATGTATATAAAAATATACTCATCGCATGAATTCTTCGATCCCCCCGCCTCCGTTGTCGTCAGCATCACGCGATGCAAGGCGAACGTCTAAAAAAAACATCAGTCCTTTCATTTTTTATTGATAAATTTTGCTAAAATCTTTTACCATTCCCATAGATAAAGCATAATTGTGTCAACATATATACCGCCCGTCTTCTCTTAGCCTAACCCACTTCCACATCAAATTTCAGCTGTCTCTGATCACTATTTATCTTCTGAAAAATCACGTAAATTGATTGTTTCAAATATAAGATTCATTTGCGCTCTATAACTTCCTTCCCAATCGATTCTCTTTTGTACGGGTTCAACCCTACCTTCACGACGCCCCCCTGGCGCCTCTAGATCCTACAATTATGCTTTATTATCAAAAGAAAAATGTAAACTCCGCAGAAACTATTTCAATCATGATTGGTTCAGCCCCGGAACTCTCCCGAGTCACAATTTCCCAATCGTGGCTGTAAATTGAATTTACCTCCGCCCAAATTTGAATGTCAAGAACTATCATAGGCGCTTGCTGTTAAACTCCTCCGTAAGAGGGTGACCCCTTAGTTTACCTCGTCTCCGCCTACCCCGAGGTTTTACAAACCCCGAGAGCGTCGGTAACGAGGTTCTTTGCTCTCTTATTATTCACAACCACGCAGGCTCGCTGATTAATTCTGTGATTAATTTTGCAGTGGCACTACCTCGTCCTGATCAAATTAAATCCAATTTATAATCAAATTAAATCCAATTTATAAACTTTGCCGCAGATTGCTTTTTAGAAAAGCAGCAGCATAAATTGTACATTGTGCTTCTTACTTAATTTTAAGATTTATTTTGCATTAAACCTCACCTTGAGAATCATATAACCTTCACTTCTTAAACTTAACCAAATTTAATTGTCTTCATCAAAAGGATTGTGTAATCGAAGTGAATTAATAAAAACTGTGAAAGTGAACTTCGTCGTTTCCATTCACCGCTAAACTCGGTATATATACCGTGTTTTCTCCAGTGATTTCGTGAAACGAAATCAGGAGGCATTTGAAGGTAACCCTCCGTAATTTTACAACTAACCGAGGTAAGAGTGGTCAGTGGAACCCACAAACATTTTACTACAAGGCGTGGGAGCCTGGTGCGTCCACTAGTGTCGACGTGAGACGCAACACCTCCAAAGAGTTTTTATTTGGAGTTCTCGTAACCCAAGAGTGAAGTTGTCCATCACCCTTCGGATATAACTCCGACTCAAACCAAGGGGACCACCTCCGGAATTCATAGTTCATCGTCGTCTTCTACATTCGAGCGACCCATTTGGGAGACCGCTCGACACATGTATTTAGAAGTACACCTCGTCAGGGAATGAAGGGGGCAGGCGAGAAGCCCAAAATATATACATAGCGGAGCGGAAACAAAAAGATTACCACATAATTAACAAGACTTAATAAGAGGCAGAAGGAATTTAAACAGGATATTGTCAATTTTATACATTCCCTTGCACTGTTATTGAAATTATTTTTAAAATAGATGAATGCACATTCTAGAATATTTCTTTCAATTATATCTCTGTTTTTAACGCGCTCTTTAGAACTATCCCACTTGATGCTATGATTACATCTATACATATGGTTAAACAATGCATTAGAATTATTTGCTGTTCTACACGCATATTTATGCTGTTTTACCCTAATATCTAACGTTTTACCCGTTTGGCCTATATATACTAAGTTACATTTTGTGCATCCGATCGAATACACAGAACCAACCACATTATCCGGGCTATTCTTTATTAGGGGTGATCTAACAGTATTATTATACTTAAAGACTACATTGATGCCAATTGTTTCAAGTAAAATGGGAAGATATTGAAAATTAACATGATAAGGTAGGCTAAGGATATTTTATGCTCAAATTCCTTTACAGTTACATTATTATAATACCTATTCTTGGCTTTCCTAAGGCAATTATCTAAAAATGAAATAGGACAACATAATTTAGTACCAATATTCATGATATTGCGTAACTCAGAATCTAAAAATTCAGGAGTAACAACTCTCAGTGCTCTAAGAAACATAGCAGAGAAAATAGAAGATTTAATCGAGTGATGATGGTCAGAATAAAAATGCACATAACAGTTATTATTAGTAGGCTTGCGATAAACTTCAAATTTGAACTGATTAGAGCATGTCCGAATTTTTAGATCCAGAAATGATAAGCTTCCATCATTTTCTTTTTCAACCGTGAACTTAATAGATGGGACTAAATTGTTGAGCCTACCATGAAATAAGTCAACATCCAAATTATTAGGTCAAAGGCATAAAATATCATCTATATACCTGTACCAAACAAGGTTAAAATTAACAATCGTAGGCAAAATTCTGCTTTCAAAAAATTCCATATATAAGTTAGCCAATACAATATTTCCTATTTTTAGATTCCGAGTAAGCCAAGAATAGGTATTACAGTATAATAATGTAACTGTAAAGGAATTTCAGCATAAAAATATCCTTAGCCTACCTTACCATGTTAGTTTTCAATATCTTCACACTTTACTTAAAGCAATTGGCATCAATGTGTTCTTTAAGAATAATAATACTGTTAAATCACGCCTAATAAAGAATAGCCCGGATAATGTGGTTGGTTGTGTGTATTCGATCGGATGCACAAAATGTAACTCAGTATATATAGGCCAAACGGGTAAAACGTTAGATATTAGGGTAAAACAGCATAAATATGCGTGTAGAACAGCAAATAATTCTAATGCATTGTTTAACCTTATGTATAGATGTAATCATAGCATCAAGTGGGATAGTTCTAAAGCGTGCGTTAAAAACAGAGATATAATTGAAAGAAATATTCTAGAATGTGCATTCATCTATTTTAAAAATAATTTCAATAACAGTGCGGGAATGTATAAAATTGACAATATCCTGTTTAAATTCCTTCTGCCTCTTATTAAGTCTTGTTAATTATGTGCTTATCTTTTTGGTTCCGCCCCGCTATATATATATTTTGGGCTTCTCGCCTGCCCCCTTCATTCCCTGACGAGGTGTATTCCTGAATACACGAAAGGCCTTGGAATCGTTTTTCTTTTTCCTTATGGGTTTACATCATATATATATATATATATATATATATATTGAATATCTAATCACGTAGTTATAGTGGAACCCAATTTTAATATGCCTGTAATTAGTCTTATAGACAAAAGTGAAACGACACCCATAATGCAAAGCGTAAACAACATGGCGGAGGGACGCTTGACGTTCGAACAACGCAAAGCAATTTTGAAGTGGTACTGGAAATTCGAAAATGTGTGTGAAGTGCAAAGACAGTGGAGACGTGAATTTGCAACGGAACCTCCATCACGAAGAACAATTTCAAGAATTCGTGATAAATTTGAAACGTACGGTACTGTGCAAGACGTGTGCAAGCAACGCTCTGGGAGACCTCGCTCATCAACGGGTAAGGAAAACTCTGTTATGGTGTTACAGCAATTCACACGATCACCACAAAAATCTACAGATCTACAGAAGCTAAGGCTAACAAAGACCCTGAGATCCACTCTAAGGTTAGCCCGAGAGAAAGAAGAAAGTAAGGGGTTAAAAGAAGAGAATAAGGGGTTAGTAAGTAGCAAAACCTATCACTCGTGGGTTAAAATTTATTCAGAAAGAGAGAAAGAAAGACACCATCACCATCCGCAAAAGAAGTAAAATAAGAACGCATTACAAACCATGCAACACATTCTTAACTCAAAGCAACACATACCTCCAACAGTTGCAGACCGGTCCTCTACTCTATAGGGAGGTAGAGGACGGAGCCCACTCCGCCTGAAAGGGGAGGAAGATAAAAAGAAGTAAAATAAGAACGAATTACAAACTATGCAACACATTCTTAACTCAAACACTATCATACCATGCAAAGTACAGACATGCACTGAAGAGAGTTACATACATGCAAATAAGGAGAGAAAAAAAAGTATAAAGAATAACAAAAAGTGGGTTAGTTTACGCTACGAGCTATATCTACAGTAAGTTCGTGTTAGTCTAATTTTTTTTTTTTTGGCATCCCACGCTGGCATGTCACAAGCTGGCATTATCGTCAACAGACATCCTCGATCACCACCCCCAGAGCTCCTGTTGCTAATTGTTTTATTATATTAAACAGCGTTAATAATTTTAGCGAGGGAGAGGGAAAAGGATGATGCTCAGAGGGAAAAGGGTGATGCTCAGAGGGAAAAGGGTGAGGCTCAGAGGGAAAAGGGGGAGGCTCAGAGGGAAAAGGGGGAGGCTCAGAGGGAAAAGGGGGAGGCTCAGAGGGAAAAGGGGGAGGCTCAGAGGAAGAAGGGTGATTGTTTTATTATTATATTAAACAACGTTAATGTTTTTAAAATGTCTATCTAAACGGTTCTTAAACATATTAACGCTGGTAGAGTTTACGACGGGCGCGGGAAGATTATTCTATTTATCAATTACTTTAAACTTAAAGAAGTTTTTAGCGATATAAGTAATGAAGCGTCTGCCACGCAACGTAAATCCGTTATTACGAGTATTGCTATTATCGAAAGTGAACAGTTTGTCAAAATTTACGTATCGGTGTTATTAACGATTTTGAAAACTTCAATAAGCTCCCCCCTTAATCTCCTAGTTTCGAGTGAATGCAAGTCTAATTCTTTAATCCTATCTTCATAAGGCTTGTTGCGCAATGACGGAATTAGTTTCGTGGCACGACGCTGAACCCTTTCTAACCTATCAATATCTTACGCAAATACGGGCACCAAAACTGAACGGCATATTCTAAATAAAGAATCCATAATCCTATTTACATCGTCTTGGAGCCTATTTCTATCGTCCACGTTAACAATCTTACCGCCTATTTTAGTATCGTCCGCGAATTTTGACACGTTACTAGTCAATCCTACATCTATGTCGTTAATGTAAATTACGAATAGCAATGGGCCTAACACTGAACCCTGTGGGACACCGCTACCTACATCCAACCACCCCGATTCACTACCATTAACAATGACCCTCTGTCTCCTAGCACGAAGCCATTCCTCTAACCAGTTAGCTACCTGACCGCGTATACAGTTCTATGCGGAACTGTATCGAAAGCCTTTTTAAAATCTAAATAAATAACGTCAGCCGCTCTATGCCTATCGTATTCGCGCACTATTTCGTTATAAAATTCTAACAAATTAGCTAAACAAGATCTATGGCGTCGAAACCCATGCTGACTACTATTAATCAAATCGCGACTTTCTAAGTGTTCGATGATACGATCCCTAACTACGGATTCCAAAAGTTTACCGACAATTGACGTTAAGCTAATGGGCCTATAATTGCTAGCTACTATGCGGTCGCCTTTTTTAAAAATGGGCGTGACGATAGCTAATTTGAAGTCTTCAGGAATAATCCCCGTTTCGAGTGACTGATTAAAAATCTTCGTTAAGGGGCCTAGGACAACGTCTTTCAAATCTTTCAGATGTCTAAGATATGCCTGTAATTAGTCGTATAAACAAAAGTGAAACGACACCCATAATGCAAAGCGTAAACAACATGGCGGAGGGACGCTTGACGTTCGAACAACGCAAAGCAATTTTGAAGTGGTACTGGAAATTCGAAAATGTGTGTGAAGTGCAAAGACAGTGGAGACGTGAATTTGCAACGGAAACTCCATCGCGAAGAACATTTTCAAGAATTCGTGATAAATTTGAGACGTACGGTAGTGTGCAAGACGTGTGCAAGCAACGATCTGGGAGACCTCGCTCATCAACGTGTGAGGAAAACTCTGCTATGGTGTTGCAGCAATTCACACGATCACCACAAAAATCTGTAAGGCGATGTGCTCGTGAAACTGGAATCAGTAGGGTGAGTGTACACCGCATTCTCAAAATAGCTATGTGGAAATCTTATGTGCCGAGACTGTTACATGAAATGATTGAAGACGATCCCGATCGCAGAGCTGAGTTTTGTGAATGGTTTCAAGGGAAGGTGGACGAGGATGCACATAATTGTGTGTATTGGTCCCCTGAAAATCCAAACATTCTTGTAGAGAAGGCAGTGAATTTACCAGGATTTAGAATCTAGTGTGGTGTTTCACCCAGGGGTATTGTGGGACCGTACTTTTTTGAAGGGACAGTTACTGCCGCTGCGTACCTTCACATGCTTGAGGTATCCATTATGCCTGCCATTCATCAGCTGTATGGAGATCAGGAAGTTTACTACCAACAAGACGGAGCACTTCCACATTACCATCGCGATGTCAGGGCCTATCTTGATGAACATTTCCCAGACCGATGGATAGGCTGAAGAGGAAGTGTTGAGTATCCCCCACGTTCGCCTGATTTAACTCCACCTGACTTTTACTTGCGGGGCTACCTGAAGGATGTAGTGTACAGTAGAAAACCGGCCACGCTTCAAGAACTAAATAATGAAATTGAACAGTCGTGTGCAGCTATCCCAGCAGTTACCTTGGTGAACGTTTGTCATTCAGTTGTTCGCGCTGTCAACAGTGCCTAGAAACAAATGGTGGTCAATTTGAAAATCTGCGATAGTTCACCATGTCCCACAAACTATTGCTTCTGTACACACAAATGAACACCTTTTCTGAGGTTTGTAATGGGTTGTTTTTCGTTCCTAAAATGTGTGTACATCTTTTTGAGACACCCTATAATATATATATATATATTTAAACAGGAGAAAAATGACACGTGAGAACGCTGTTTCCCTGCATGCATAAACAAACACAGAATCGTAAACGGCTGGAGGGACTTGTGGACGCGGTTGGGCTGGTGGGTGCGGTTGGTACGATGTGGGCTCGTGGGCGTACGACGGGGTGCGTGGTCTGGGTGTCTCAGCGTTCCAGGTGTTGCTCTAGGGAACCCTGTGAGGACCTTGTCACCCAACCTTGATTTATCCAAGGGTGGCACTAGGCTTTGCTAGGCTTGGCGGGGTTGGCAGTCAGTAATTGGAAAGTGCTTTTTTTAATTGATGTTAAAACCCATTTAAATCACTGTTCAATTTATAATGATTAACATACAAAAATTATAATAAGGATTATTGTACGAGTATAATTAATTTATATACGATGGAAAGTGGGTTTTAGTTCCCATAAGGCCACAATGCTGTCCGTATTATGTGATCTCTGAGTGTTGCCAATGGGTTAGTCGGAGAGAGAGAGAGAGAGAGAGAGAGAGAGAGAGAGAGAGAGAGTGTGTGTGTGTGTGTGTGTGTGTGTGTCCCCTGGATGGAAGTAGCTGACCTTGGGGATGGGAATGGGGAATACAAAAATAATAATAATATTCATCGTTGACCAAAACCGAACGGGAGAAATAATAATAATAATTTATGTTCTGCCTGTGAGAGAGAGAGAGAGAGAGAGAGAGAGAGAAAGAGAGAGAGAGAGAGAGAGAGAGAGAGAAACTTTCTTACATTATATTTCAGTGAGTCATTTTGTGCATTTACCCCTTATTAGGGTATGGAGTATATTTACGCAGCTGTCGACCAGAGATATAAAACGAAGAATGGGTACCAAAGGAGACACCTTTTTTAAATGTATATTTTTTATATGTAAAAATGTGGAGTGGGTTAAACTCCGCACACAAAATGCATTTGAGAAGAATGGATGCGTGATAGAAACCACTAGACCATATACGAGTATACGATGGTTGGCTGAAAAGTAATGCTTCCACTCAAATAAATTTTAAATGGGTTGAAAGATTTTATAAAAAAAAAGCAGATATGTCCCTTACAGTTTATTCTTCAAAACGATACATTTACTTTTCTATAAAATCACCCTCTACCTCGGTACATTTACGCTAACGATAAATCAGTTTTTGAAATCCATCCCGGTAAAACTTTGAGCTTTGACTACGAAACCAAAATTTCACAGAGCCCTTAACTTCTTCATCAGACTCGTAGCGATTTCCACGATGTTCTTTAAGTTTAGGAGAGGTGAAAATCGCATGGTGCTAAATCGGGGCTATATGGTTGATGCGGCAAGGCGGTGAATTGTAGATCCTCAATTGCTTCTCGCGTTTGAACACTGGTGTGAGGCCGTGCGTTGTCATGGTGAACAATGACTGCGTTTTCGTGGGTGCGAGCCCTCCTGATCTGTTTTTCAACTTCTTCAGAGTGTTAATATAACGTGCGGAGTTGATTGTTGTCCCTCTTTCGGTAAAGTCTTCGAGAACAACACCATTGATATCCCAAAAAACAGTCATCATCACTTTTCCAGCCGATTTTTGAACTTTGAATTTTTTTGGTTGCGGTGAATTTTTGTGCCGATATTCCATGAATTGTCCTTTATTTTCAGAGGCACAATGGTGGACCCACGTCTCGTCTCCTGTCACACTACTGTACAGACATTCATCTTCATTTTCGAAGCGCTGCAGATTTTCTTACCAAATGCGTAGTCTCTCAGTTTTCAACTCGGCAATGAGCATACGAGGCACCCATCTGGCGCAGACCTCTCGGTAACCGAGAATACTGATAACGTGTCCCACTCGCTCTTTGGAGATATCGAACAGTGCAGCAGCTTCATTTTGTTTAATGTGACGATTTCCACGAATCAGTTCATCAACGTAGTTCCGATGAGACTCGTCGGTTGCCGTTACAGACCTTCCATTTCGCGGTTTGTCTCGCAAATCTTCTTGCCCTGCTTCTCTTTTACACTGCCTCGCCCAACGTCGAACGGTATTCACATCAACACACTGTTTGCCATAAATTGTAGGTACCTACCTATGCATAGGTACTTAAAATGTATGGAAAAAATAATAACCAAATTTACCTTAAACTTAGTAGGGCCCAGTTACGCAAAATGGAGTAACTGGGCTCTTGCAGGGGTAACTGTGCCCTACTAAGTTTAAGGTAAATATCGTAATTATTTTTTCCATATATATGAGGTACCTATGCATAAGTAGGTAACTACAATTTATGAAAACAATTCATACTTTTATTGAACGATATTTACCTTAAACTTCGTAGGGCTTAGCGTATATATATATATATATATATATATATATATATATATATATATATATATATATATATATATACCGGGTATGACAAAAAAACTAGGCGACTATTTTAAATGTATATTTTAAACAAACAGCCTAGTGTAAACAAACTTTAAAACAACTTTTTTTAGTGTAGGATCACTTATCTTACACATCATGACAAGAGATGTTCAAGGTGCCCTCCGTCATTATTCCAACAGAGCTCAGATGCATTCGCCACACATCGATAGCACTGTTCAGAAATCGTTGCGATATGCTACACCATTCATCCACGATTGTAGCGCTAAGTTGTTGAACATTTTGAATTTGATGACCAGGGCGGTAAACCTCTTCTTTTAGTGCTTCTCACACTGAGAAGTCCAACGGATTTAAAACCGGGTTGTTAGCCGGTCACATTGCAGGATAACATTGCAAGAGAACATTGCTGGAAAACAAAGTTATCACCGCATATTTGCTTAATAACTTCAAAATATGGAACAAGAACTTGCTTACTGTAATATTCCGAATCCATTCATATTCCTGGTTCTACAAAAACTATCCTTATCTTTCCGAGTTTTGAAAATGCTGCATCGACCATTACATTAGGAGAAACTCTCTTTGTTTCTCTTAACCTTTCAGGTGTTATATCACGTTTCCTTGTGACAACGGCATATACACAATTATTCTGTTCATTAATTGGTTTACTAACTGTAACGAGTAATTGTTGGCAACATAGCAAGCGATTTTGCTCATGTCATTTAAAGCTTATACTGAAACTCGTTTGTATGGCTTCAAGTTCAGGTAAAATTTTGCTATTAGCCGAACACTTCTGTAAGATATTCTTATTTCCATGGCTATTTCATTTGACGTTAAACGCGTCCCAGGTTCTTCTTGACTCAATATTCTTGTCCCTACGAGATCAATATTTGCTTGTGTTCGAGCCGTTCCAGGGCTCCCACTTCCCTTTCTACGCTCTACATCACCAGTTTCCTTCACTTTGTCTATGATATAATTCAAACCAGCTCTATCCATGGCTTATTCGGAAACTCTGTAAGTAATTTTCGTGTTCCCCAACCTTTTTCCAACCAACAATTTTTTTATTATTAAATCGTCTTCACGTGAATACTTCGGCATTATTTCGCAGGTTAAATCAGAAATATGGCCTAGCCCATTAAGGTAGGTTGATTTTGGAACTGTGATCTTGGACTAGTCTAGATAGAAAGGTATTAATGTATAAAAAACGTTGCACCAACTCATATTTGTGAAAATGATTGTATTTTTTGAGGATTGTTAATTATTTTCAAGTTGTAAAATTGCCGAATTTTACGCGTAAAATCGCGCGCGCGGCATGCGCAATGTAAACAAACAAAATATCGGACCTTATTTCATCAAAATAATCAATTAAAATTCGGCTTTTTTAACAAAACGATGCTTGAAACTTATTGTAAATGCATTATAGATGTTTATTAGTGTATTATTTTGTATTTTTTAATGATATTTACCTATAAAATGTGTATTAAATTAAGTTATTTTATGATGCGTTCATTTAATTGTGTTTATTTTCAGATATTTCATAAAAATGGGTAAAAAACGGAAGTCTGCAGTGTTAACTCGAAGTGATAGTGCCAAAAAATTCAGTGGCCAGCCTTCCCCTTTGGATAAAACAGAGCCTCCTACCCTCCGCCAAGTTATTCAGTACAGTTATTTCCTCCAAAACAGCCACCCGGACTTGAAAGACTATGATATTGCTAAAATGATAGCAAAGGATGTGATTGAGATCTGGCAGGCAGTGAACCCGCGGCTGCCCCTGTATGAGGAATATTATGTAGTGAAATTGGTGGATAAAGTGTGCTTCAAGAAAGCAAAAGAGATAAACAGGAAATCTCTTTCTACAGTCCAGGAGCAGAATCTGGAGGAAAAGCTGGATAAACTTTTTGACATTTCTGCTTGCACCTGTAAGCTACCTGTTCGTCCCTGTGATGACAATGCTGTGAAGTGCAAGAAAGAAAATTGTCAAACACAGCACATAATCTGCACTTGTCCTCCCAGTAAGAAGGTAATGCTATTATTTTTTTAACTTTTAACTGGCCTAACTTAGTGCGATTAGGTGCCTTTTAAATGGAAGGAAATTCAATGCTTGTAATTGAAAAATATCCGCATTTTCCTCCTGTAATCTTCCTTTCCCCCCCTGGTAATAGAAATTAATAATCAATTTTTTTTCAGGATTTTATCTCTTATTTTAGATCCGCTATTTAATATACTTTAATATTTCAGGTTCCAGTAGAGGAGAGGGAATACTTGAGAGATCAGAGGGCCAAAATAGGACCCAAGGGCTCTTTCCAGCTGGGATCTGTGGATAAAGCTGCTGTGAAGAGAGACCAGAGGGCTGCAGCTGAAGCAGAAAGATTACAGAGCCAGATTCAACAGCAGCAGGAAGTGGATTTGGCCACTTTTGCCTCCACACCTTCACAAGATATTTCTTTTGAATCCAGCTCAGGAGAATCAGGAGAGGTAAATATTTTTTTCTTATATCTTATCCCATTTTTACCCAAATTTATCCCTACTTTTTGTCCCTATTTCCCCCCTTTTTCCCCCCATTTTCGCTTTAGTAATTTATTATTTTTTTTCCCCATTTTCGCCGACTTTTTACCTGAATTTTTACCCATTTTTTCCCCTATTTTCCCACTTTTTCCCCCCATTTTCGTTTAAGTAATTTATTCTTATTTCCGCCCATTTTCGTCGATTTTTACCCATATTTTTCCCTACTTTTTCCCCTATTTTCCCCCATTTTCGCTTTAGTAATTTATTTTTTATTTTCATTTCAGCCATCTGGTGGTGAAGCTGAAGAGTTCAAGCCAAGGAGGCACCCAAGTGGAGGTTACAGCTTTTTGAAAACCCCCAGATATGCCATGGAACTGATCAGGGGTGATGTTTCTTCCAATCTTGGGGCAAGTCTTGCTAATGCCTTCCTCCTGGACTTACAAGCTATGGACCTGCTTAAGCCTGGCCTTGATGTGAAACAGATAATAGTTGATAAATCGAAAATGGACAGGGAAAAAGCTAGAATGAAAGTGAAAAGTGATGAAAAGCACAATGAGGGTCTGGAAAAGTTAGTCTGTATTGGGGTTGATGGGAAAGTTGACAAGGACACTTTGCTGTACAGAGAAGTTAAGGATGAAAATGGGGAGACTAAGCTGAAGAAAGGAAAGGGACAAGAGCACCATTTGACTTTCACAAAGGAGCCGGGAACTGAAAGTGGAACATATCTTACTCACAGAGTCATCCCAATTAAAGGTGCGACTGGAGTTCTTCTTGGTGAAGAAGTTGCTAGTGTCTTGGAGGAGTTTAACAGTGTTCATACCCTGAAAGCTGTCCTCCTTGACAACACAAATACAAACACTGGCTGGGAGGGAGGCCTTGTAACAGCTCTGGAAAATAAAATTGAGCGGAAATTGCACACCATTGGCTGTTCACTCCATCAGAATGAGCTTCCTTTCAGAGCTGTTTTCAAGCATCTTGATGGCAGTACCAAAAGTCCCACTGCTTTCACTGGTCCGCTGGGAAAACTCTGTGAAATTGACTACCAAGATCTGCCACAAGTGGAATTCACCAAACTCAGTGGCCCCCTGGATGACATGGAATTTGCTGAGGAGACACTGAATGATCTCAGTAGCGACCAGAGGCTTCTTTTGGAGTATGTGCTTGGAATTTCCAGGGGCAAAGTCAACCCAAGATTTGCTGCCTGGAAAATTGGACCATTAAACCATGCAAGATGGTTGACTTTGGCAATTAGATTGATGTGTCTGTGGACCAGAGGTGCTTACCCTCCAGAACTACAGGATAAGCTTTACCAGGCCATCAAGTTCATTGTGGAAGTGTATGCAGTCAGTTGGTTTGAGATCAAAAGGGACAGCAAGTTCCACAATCAGCAGCTGTACATCTTCAACATGATCCAGAGGATCAAGCAGCAGTCTGAAGAAATCCAGGGTGTTGCTTTCAAGAACCTGAAGTACAATGCTTTTGCCTTGCTGCCCGAGAATGTGCTGTACTCCATGATGAAGTCTGATGACTTGGAAGTGAGAGAAGCTGCTCTCAAGAAAATTCTGTCCATCAGGTAAGCATTTATTAATTTAAAAAATGTGAAAAAAAAATTTGATTATGGGGATTTATTTAATAAAAAAAAGGCCCGAGTTCTATAAATCCCCATAATCGAATTTTTTTTCACATTTTCTTATCCCAATTCCCCCCTCCCCTCTGATAATGGAAATAATCTTACCTTCTTTCTGAAAAAAAATTCGATTATGGGGATTTATAGAACTCGGGTTTTTTTTTTTAATTTAAGTTAAATTAAATCAGCAATTCTGAGACTAATAGGGATTAAATCTTAAACTGGAATAAAAAATAAATTAATTATTCTTTCAGAAGTGGGAAGCCAGCCAAGAAGAGGCTGAAGAAGATCACAGCCATCAACATTGAAGCTACCCACTGGTCAGAACTAATCAACCTTTCTCAAAGTGGCATCTGTGAACCTGCTCTCACAGAAGACTTTTCTGACCAGGAGCTTCAAGAAGCATTGCTGAATGGCACCAAGCTGGAGCTGCCTGATCTGCCTTCACATTCTCAGAGTGTTGAAAGGGCCGTGAAGCTGACATCTGAAGCTTCCCATACTGTTTATGGACTCGAATCAAGGCACAAACACATTCTGGCCAAAGCCCTAAGCCGCCAGATGAGGCCTTCCTTTGCTTCTAAGGGCTCTTACAGTGAAAATTATGATGATCTTGGGATCTAAATGTGTCTATTTGACTCTGTACATGTTTTTTTTACTTTTTTTCAATAAAATTGTAACTTTTTTCAGGATTTTTTTATGAAAATAGCATGATTTTTTCGGCCGAAAATTGCGAAAATGTGGTATTTTTCGGTACGATTTTTTGACGATTTTTGAAACGGTTTCCTCAAAAAATGGTTAAAGCTAGGGATCTGAAATGTTTTGTCAGTTATTATCATATTAAGCCCTGACTATCTCGACTAGTCCAAAGTCGATATCTAAAAAAATGCACAAAATCAACCTACCTTACTAGCCCATGGTTTAGCTACTAAAATTTGGGACTAGCCTATTCTTGGCCTTAGCCTCGATTTCGCGCTTTTTCGAGCGTTAGTACGTTTGTTTTGCTCACAAAAGAATCCTTATAATTGTTTAAAATATACATTTAAAATAGTGGCCTCCTTTTTTTTCCATACCCGTATATATCCAATGTAGCAAACCAAGTTTCTATTAATTTAAGTGATAAATAATTATTTTATTTCAGTGTACCCTGAGTGATTGTTTATTATTCATCAAATACATATTTTTCTTCTGATCTCATTCAATATTTACATACGGGTATTATTTGCGGGTTCGCTTTCCGATGGTGTAATATCACTATTATGCCTAAGACAGATTTGAATGATGGCCACTAAAGTTCATAGTATAAGGTCACACACACACACACACACACACACACACACACACATATATATATACCCACACATATATATATACATATATATATATATATATGTATATATATCAGTGGCGACTCCAGCTCTTCAAGACTACTCGGGCTCTTTTTAAATTTTCAAGTCTACATATGAGCCGACATTTAAATGCATGACAATAACTTAAGATTATATATCAATAAAATAAATAAATACATACCTCGGTAAAAAAATTATTTGAATTTTATTTACTTGAACATAAAGTCCAAGCGTCTTGGTTTTAAAGCAAATTCCTTTAATATTCGGTCATGTAATTCCTTTTTGCTTTCTAAATCAATAAGTATTTCTTTTTCAATTGAAATCCTAGCCAGGGACGAGAGCCGTTCTTGAGCCATTGTGTTTCTTAAATATGATCTAATTCGATCAAGAACAGAGAAACTTCTTTCATTTGAAACAGAAGTTACAGGTATGGTAAAGAGGAGCTGAATCAGCTTTGTGGTTTCCGTCATCGCAGACAATAATCCTAGTTCGTGAAAGACTTCTAAAATTTCATTTGCAGATTTGCATTTTCTAAAGTCACTGTCACGATAAAGATATTTCAATTCGTTAACTAAGGATTTGGAGTCACTTACATTTGGATATTTAGTTTGTAAAGCATTAAGATGATGCATTGGAAAATTTTCAGCAAATTCTGGAAATTTGGTCACATCAATCAAATCAAAGAACGCAAACTCCTGAATGCAATCAAATCGTTCCCTCATTGACATTAGTATAATGTCAATTATTTCGAAATATATTGCTTTATAGTTCATTTGTTTGCCTTTAGCTCTTTTTCTCGGGGGAGAAGGCAGGTCTTCGGATTGTTCGAAGTCTGCCATTGTTTCTTGAAAAACTTTATTATACGCTTTATCAGTACGAGCGCACTCAATAAATTCAATAAAGTCATTTACTTTCTGTTGTGCAAACTTCATGTCAAGCTGCTTGCATTGCGGAAGATGAAATAGTTTTTCGGCTTGTGACAATATATTATTTTCAAAGTTAATAAAAAACAGAAAAGTGAAATCATGCAATTTTATAAGTAGATTATCAGTTTGATTAAGAATATCTTCATCCCATCTTCCATTGTCATCTAAAATCTTTTGAAATGCATTTTTCAGAGTTTCACGCTGCCGTTTTATTGTTGACACGGTTCTAGATCTATAGCACCACCTTGTTTCACAAAGTGATGGAATGCTGATATTAAGCTCTCTAAATACAGCTTTTCGTTTGTACTTGAAGAAGCAAATTTACTGAAAGCACGTACATTGGAAAAGAACATTTTAGCCCCGTTAACTTTCTCTGACATTTTACTTAACACTAAATTTAACTTACGTGCATAGCAATGAATAAAATAGCCGAATTTAAAACCTTTTTCTCCCAGGCAGTTGAAGGCACGCTTATCGAAACTTAAAAGTTACCATGTATCGCCAGAATTAAGAATTGTGCCTCTACAAGGTCGAAGGATATAAACCCGAGTTGAAATGTTTTTTCTTTATAAAAAAAATTAATAGGAGGAAAAACGTAGTTTATTTAATGAGAATTAGAAGAAGGACTATTATGTAACCGTATGCAAGCAAATAATTATTCATTAAAAGAACTTTAAATATACGATATTACTTATACTTTCTCGAGCGTAATGTCTTGCGCCCGAGTAAAGGATCTTGAAAGATTACACGAAAACTTAATGTGTCAATATAGTTTTTTTATAGGTAGTAAGTGTATCTAAATGCGCTCAAAATTTATTTGCGTGACGAAGGCTAGACAGAAAAATAGTAACATACTACCAGCCAAAAACCATTTTTACAATTTGTATTTAAAACTTTTTTTTTAGAACTTAAATCTATAATTACACAATTTTATCTCTCATGCTTCTCCTTGCCCCTTGCCTCTCAGTCTCGGGCTCAGCCCAAGAAGCCCGAGTGCAGGAGTCGCCACTGATATATATATATATATATATATATATATATACACACCTAGGTAGTGTAGTGACTAGCGTCTCTGACTACGAATCCATTGGCCCCAGGATCGAGACCCGGTGACGGCAGCCGGCGCGCAGCAAAACCGAGCTGTTCATCCTTCCACACAATAAAGAAAGTGTTTGGTAGATAAATGGGTAACCTGGGTGGCCTAGTGGTTAAGACGTTGGGCTACTTTTGGGGCGTGGTTCGGATTCCACGTTAAACTGTAGGTCTAAGATGGAGTGGAAAGCTCGATCTTCATCAAATCTAAAGTGGTTGGTCGGTCTAAAGTGGTTGAGATAAATGATCTAAATGGTCTAAATAGGTCTAAAGTGGTTGGTAAATAAATGGGTACCCTGGTGGCCTAGTGGTTAAGACGCTGGGCTACTGGTGGGGCGTGGTTCGGAGTCCACTTTAAACTGTAGGTCTAAGGTGGAGTGAAAAGCTTAACCTTCATCAGAATGAACAATTCGGTCGGACGCAAACCAAAGGTACCAAAGGTATATGTATATATATAAAAATTTTATTCCTCTTTTAAAATGGTTAACGCTAAAGTTCATAGTATGACGTCACATATATTTTCATTTTTATTTTTGAGTTTAGGTTAGGTTAGGTGAGGTCAGTTAAGAATAGGTTAGGTTAAGTTACTTTGTATTCAATTTTCTACTTTTTTACCCCAGCCTTCCTCTCCTCAAATGTATCTCTCAATTATCCTCCCACCTCCTTCTTCTCAAATGTATCTCTCAATTATCCTCCCACCTCCCTCTCCTCAAATGTATCCCCCATCCCCCAATTATCTCCACTCACCTCCCTCTCCTCAAATGTATCCCTCATCCCCCAATTATCCCCTCACCTCCCTCTCCTCAAATGTACCCTCCATCCCCAATTACAGTATTCCCCGACCTCCCTCTCTTAAAATTGATCCATACTCCTGAAATCTATTTAAGTATCAGAATATTTAAGTATCAGAATTTAAGTATCAGAATATTTAATGAAAATAATTAAACCTACGTATTAATACGTAGTTCATAGGATTAGTTAAGTAACATTATCATACTTTTCTTTTCCTTCCTTCTCCATCAGCAATTTCTTTTATCAGACTTATTAGGTTCCTACATCTAGCTGATACAATTTCCAAAAAGTTGCCCCTTTATTTTTATTATTTATATAATAATTATACGAGTATAATAATGACAAGGTACATTCCCATCGTGTTTTTAATGGCACTTATTGTTGCATCTGAAACGTGTTTTGCATAATTTAAAGGTTTTATAACGATATATTCTTAAGCCATTCTGTAATGTCTTATTTTTCTAATTTCTTATTAGGAATATATATATATATATATATATATATATATATATATATATATATATAGTGGCGTTCATAAGTGTTCGTACAGAGAAATACTTCACTTATTTTCGTCTTTATTTTTTGTACCATGCATAAGGCAGTTATGAAAAATTTACTGTTCATTTGGAATATTGAATAAATAAAAATTTAGTTTAATTCCACCATATAATGTAAATATCAAAGAATTTGAGGAAAATAAAAAATAGTTAAAAATGCAAAAGTTTTCGTACATTTACTTACAAAATTACTTAATAATTTGTGTGTCCACCTTTTGCTTGAATGACTTCAATGATTCGTTTTGGATAGTTTTCTACAAGTTTTCGACATCTCAAAAGAATTTTTAGCCCATTCTTCTAAAGAAAATTGTTGCAATTCATTCAGATTCGAAGGTTTTCTCTTGCGGACAGCCTTTTTCAAATCAAACCACGAATTCTCAATTAAATTGAGATTTAAGCCTTGACTGGGCCACTCGAGAAGCTTGAAATTCTTTTGTTGAAGCAATTTCGGGGTGCTCTTACTTTTATGTTTTGTATCATTATCTTGTTGCAGTACCCCCGAATTCGCAACTCTCAAACTGAAGATAATACATTTTCTTCTAAAATTTCGTGATATTTCTTCGAATTTAAGATTCCATTGATGACAAGCTTTCCTGGACCAGAAGCACTAAAGCATCCCCAAAGAAGAAAACTACCACAACCATGTTTAATCGTAGAAAGAGTTTACTTTTATCTCGAATGCAGTATTTGATTTTCTCCAAACATACCGTTGCTCGTTGTTCCCGAATAATTAAATTTTGGTCTGGTCTGTCCATAGAACTTTCTTCCAGAATGCAAATCCATCATTTTGATGATTATTAACGTACTTTAAACAAGCTTCTTTTTGCGCTTTTCGTAGTCGACGTTTACTTTGCGCAGCTCTTCCCTTCTAACCATTCGTTCTCAATGTAGAACATACAGTAGAGGGATGGACATCAATCTTAGATAATCTTGATGTTTGGCAGATATCCCCTCAGTGGTATATCCGCAAAATGGTAGAGTGCATATGCAATTGCAGGGTTGATCAAATGAGTGCCAGTGCCAACATCCTCCAGTGCCACCCCCACCCCCCAGGATGCAAATAATGTATTTAAGTAGGGCTTAATTGCATCTGTTGACTCATCTACCTTGAGAAAGCCTCTGATAAGCATGATTCACTTTGTACAAAGGAATTTGAACTTAATTTGGTAGCTAATATAAAAAGAGAAATACTTTCTGAAGCTTCAAAGATATTTGATCCTATAGCCTTGTCTCTACCTGCAACTGTTAGAGCAAAAATATTTCTCCAAGAGCTTTGGAAGAAAAGTGTAGGCTGGGATAAAACGGTATCAATCAAATATCAAGCTAATGTAAAATCTTCAGTGATTAGGGAAAAATAATTAACTAGTAGGCTTGTATTTGACCCTCACTTGTTGTAATGCAATTATGTACATATTTATAGTTCCTGAAAATAAAATTCTTCATATTTCTGATTTGTCTGATGAAATGACTGATGAAATGACTAACAATGAAGTGACTAATGCAGGAAAACTTAAAGAATATGAGCTTAAATATAAGTTTAATTAGGATTAAATGAAAATATTTTAATTTACAATGTGCTGTTATGTTATTTACTGATTAATCAAATTATGTAAACATTGCACTCTGTCTCTTACTTACTGTTTTCATTCCCTCTCTCTTTGCTTTAGTTAAACTAGTTTGCTTTGTGATTTAAAAAGTTTGATGCTTAAGGGTGGATTCACCATCCTTCATCAGCATTAACTGCATCAGATATGAGTGTTGACCAACCCGCCAGTGTATCAGAGGGAGAATTAAGTGTCTTTCAAGAAGCCAGAAGATACTAAAACTTTGAGTAGCGAAAAGCAGGAAAAAACAGCACAGCCTATACCAGATGCGATTCAGCATCACGATGTAGGCTTCTTGGAGTTTGATAAAATATCAAAAAAAGTAATTTTATCAGATGCCCTGAGGAGAGAAATGGTCACATTGGGTTCGAAGTATTTTCAAAATAGTGAAGGGCCATTTGTTCCCACACAAACCCGATCAATGAATGAAAGATGGTTTAAATGGAAGTTGGGAAATGGATGTGGAGAAGAAGTTTGGCGCTCATGGCTTGTTTATTCTCCAGAGAAGAAAGCAGCTTTTTGCTTTTGTTGTTTGCTATTTTCTCAAATTGACAATCAGTCTTCATTGGAGCAAGAAAATGGGTTCAATCATTGGAAAGCACCAGAAAGGCTTAGCACCCATGAAAATGCAAAAAATCATCGATACTGCTTCACCCAATGGAAGGAAATGGAAAGAAATCTTTTAGAAAACAGAGGAATCATTGACGTATAGCTTGAAGCTCAAATTGCGACAGAAAAACAAAAATGGCGAGATGTTCTCCCCAGAATTCTCCATTGCATAAAATTTTTAGCAACTCAGACCATTGCATTGCGTGGTCACAAGGAATCCTTTAGACAGGAAGAGGAAAGCAATATTTGAAATTTTCTCGGGTTATTAAAATTGTTGGCAAGGTTTGATCCTGTCATGAAAGAACATCTCAGTATTGTGGAAAAGCACCCTGTAAGAACATCATATTTATCTCCGTTAGTGCAGAATGAATTTATTCAGCTGATGGCTTCTACTGTTCGCCAGAAATTGTTACAGAGCATTCATAAGGCCAAATATTTTGGCCTCATGTTTGATTCTACTCCAGATCAAGCACATCGAGAGCAAATGGCAGAAACAGTTCGTTATGTTGATATTGATTTTCAGGAGAAAACAATTTTTATAAAGAGGCTTTTCTGGATTTATCCAATTAAAACGAAAGGATGCTGAAAACATTGTGGAAGTGATTTTGGAACAACTGGAAAAAGACAAAATGCCGTTAGAAGACTGTCGATCTCAATGCTATGACAATGCTGCAGTTATGGCTGGTTATAAAAGTGGTGCTCAACAGGGGATTATTGAAAAAAATAGCAAAGCTATTTTTGTAAACTGCGATAATCATTCGCTCAATTTGGTTGGAGTGCGTGCTGCTAACCATGATGCAGTGATGGTGACTTTTTTTGGTGCAATTCAGTCGCTTTATTCATTCTTTTCACGTTCAACTCTCCGTTGGCAAAAGCTGAAAGATGCCATACCAATAGTTGTTAAATCTGAATCTGAAACTCGATGGAGTTCTAGAACAGAGGCTGTGAAGCCTGTTCATGAATACTTTGATATTATAGTGGAACTCTTGCAAAGCATGGTTGATGATCAAAATGAAACTGCTGATACAAGAGGTGATGCAAGGCAGGTGCTGAATCAAATTTTGACTTTTCATTTCTTGACTTTGCTTGGATTTTGGAACAAAATTCTTGTTCGGATTGATCGTGTTCAAAAACGACTCCAAGATCATACCATGAACTTTCATGATGCTGCTTATGATTTAAAAGCCCTTCAAGATTATTTTTTAAGCAGTCGAGAATCATTGGCCAGTAAATCACTTGAAGCAGGGCTGAAACTGTGTGATGAATGGGATATTCAAGTAGAAAGACGCCCCAGAAAGAAGAAACAAATGCCTGGTGAAAAAGCCAAGGGTGTAGGGTTAACTGCGAAAGAAGAAATGATGAGAATAATGAAAGAAACTATTGATCGTCTCCATAATGAAATGGAAGAAAGATTTGTCCGTCTCCATGACTTGGATTCAAAATTTGGATTTCTTTTAGATGCTAGAGGATTATTGTTTGACTCAAATGAAAGCAACAGTAGTCATGACGTAAATATCTTAAAGAAAAGTTGTCTCAACCTTGGACAGTTTTATAGCAATGATATTGACGGCTTTGAGCTTTATGAAGAAATCCTGGATTGTAAGATGCTTCTGTAAAGTCGCCCAAATGTTCAGATTTCTAAAGCTGAGGAACTACTCAAGTTTATTGTTCAGTATGGAGATGAAAATGTTTTTCCAAATTTGAGAGTAGCTATTCAGATAATGCTCACTATTGCAATTTCAATTGCCAGCTGTGAGCGATCTTTCAGCAAGTTAACATTGATCTTATCATATTTGAGAGCTTCAATGGGCAAAGAAAGACTTTCTGCTTTAGCCTTGCTCAGCATTGAACGTGAGGAAACTGAAATAACAAATTTTGATGACATTATTGATAAGTTTGCATCAGCAAAAGTAAGAAAAATACATGTTTAGTGTGAAGTTCCAAATTATTCATTAAAAGAGCCAAAAATAATAGGTGCAAACAAGGCATTTTTTTTAAAGTACCATATAATTGGAATGATTTTTGCCAGTATCTAATATTCTAATTGCTAATTCTGCTATCGGTAATTCAGTAAAATTCAAGAAAACATCAAAGTGTATTCTCATGAAAAGTTATGCCTCTCCTTGTACATATATTAATTGTTTCTGTTGTAATTCGGCAAATGATTAACCATACTTTGGTTCTATAAAATTAAATTGTATTAATAGAAATTTAATATCAACCTTAATAGTAAATATACGCGGTTATGTATATGGATAGAAAAACATTAAAGTATAAACTGTAAAAATAATTTTTATGAATTGTATTTTCATTTCATTTCAATTTATTTTTGCATATTTTTGTAGTTTTATATGTATATAACTGTTTTTCATTTTCATTTGTCATAAAATAAACTTCTTAAAAGTATATTTTGTTAGCGGTATTATTATGAGTAACCAGTTTGAGTACCATTATAAGAATTCAGCCAGAATTTTAAAGAACACTGGTTTTAAGGGCGCCATTTATTGATTTGCCCTGTGCGCGATCAACCCTAGTTACGCCTCTGGTCCTAAATGTCTTTAGTTGCAGTTTAAGTCTATTATTTCTTGTCGGATTGGCATTAAGTGAGAATAAGTTACTGTAACAGAGGAATAAGGTGTTTAATTTAAATATGCGTTTACATATATAGCAATAATGCTTAAGCGTGTATTTATAAAACGGATGTATTTCTGATGTAGTATTAACGTTTCTTTAAATTTATCTGGTTGAACAATATGTACAGTGATGGAGAATGTTTAGAAAAATATTTGGATCACCTGAAGATCAGGGCACCCAGCCTTCGTTAGTTAGTCTTATAAGGCTAGGGTTGTCAGATTTTTCAAATGCCCATGCATGACAAAAATTTTTCTGAGGTTTTGTTTAAGACCAAATTTTTTTTAAAATTGAAACGATTTCTTCAACGGTTACAACAAACAAAATTAGAAAAATTTGATTACAATAATATTTAACAATTAAACATCGTGAATAAATTAAAATTATTATACATAATATTGAAATTCTAAATCAATTTATCCCTAAAAAATTTGCTTAAAAAATATTTTTTGCGGGACATTTTTCACGCGGGATTTTGACGCGGGATTTTTGGATCAAATGCGGGACTATCCCGTAAAATACGGGAAATCTGGCAACCCTATATAAGGCTAACTAACGAAAATATCACGACTTAGCCTAACCACTCGTTAAGTCAACTGTACACCCTTGACGATTGGTTAGGTTAGGTCGTGATATTTTCGTTAGTTAGGCTTATAAAACTAACTAAATAAGGCTGGGGGCCCTGATCTTCAGGTGATCCAAATATTTTTGTTTAAAGGTCTTGCTGGTAACTCTCAGGTCATGACCCAGAAGAAGCACTACTAATATATAACTTAAACAAAAATGGCACAATACAAATAAAACATCTTTAGGTGACACAAGATCAAGAAATATAGGAGAGGTAATTAAACAATGGACGTCTCTAGACCCCATCTGCGATCAGTGGACACAGATAGAGTAAATAATATAGGTAAACGCCTGACAAGAATAACGGAATCTTTAAGTTAATCTGACTGAGTAATATGGCCTTGATGGAATGCGTTATCAAACAGGTAATTCCAATTAACTTAATATATACGATATGCTCTATGGTGTGTGTGTGTTTGTGTGTGTGTGTGTGTGTATATATATATATATATATATATATTCAACTGCAAAGAACACGCAGTATAAATAACGTAAAGAACGACGCTTGTATAGGAGATATTCCGCGCAAAACGAGAGAGAGAGAACGAAACAAATGAAAAAATGAGGTAACCACCCGGGAATCGAACCCGGGATCTTCCGATTGCCGGTCAGGTGCGATACCATTACACCATGGGCCTCACTCTTCCAAATGCCGTAATTCTTCTACATACTCGCAGAAACCAATGCCCCAAGGGGGCACCTCCCGCATGCCGTAACATTATATACATTCAACTGCAAAGAACACGCAGTATAAATAACGTAAAGAACGACGCTTGTATAGGAGATATTCCGCGCAAGACGAGAGAAAGAGAACGAAACAAATGAAAAAATGAGGTAACCACCCGGGAATCGAACCCGGGATCTTCCGATTGCCGGTCAGATGCGATACCATTACACCATGGGCCTCACTCTTCCAAATGCCGTAATTCTTCTACATACTCGCAGAAACCAATGCCCCAAGGGGGCACCTCCCGCATGCCGTAACATTATATACATTCAACTGCAAAGAACACGCAGTATAAATAACGTAAAGAACGACGTTTGTATAGGAGATATTCGGCGCAAGACGAGAGAGAGAGAACGAAACAAATGAAAAAATGAGGTAACCACCCGGGAATCGAACCCGGGATCTTCCGATTGCCGGTCAGATGCGATACCATTACACCATGGGCCTCACTCTTCCAAATGCCGTAATTCTTCTACATACTCGCAGAAGTATATATATATATATATATATATATATATATGAGAGAGAGAAATGTACTTTTGCAAAATTAACTGTAGATATGATAGTTATGTGTTAAAATGTAGGTTAAGTTGCCGCCTAATTTTTATTGCGAAATAATCAGATGTTTAATTTAAATATTTAATAATAATAATGTTTAAGCGTTAGTGTATATACGGTATGTTCTGGTGTGTGTGTGTGTGTGTGTGTGTGTGTGTTTATTACATATGAGTAGCTGCTGTCGTTAGGGAAATTTTATCATGGTATGGTGTTCTGACACGGTTGAAAAGGTTTTTTACTAATAAAAGAAATATATATCTCAAAAACTATGCATTTTCACTGGAATGAAAATATGGAATGACTTAAATGCCGATATAAAAAATAATGTGAATTTGTTTAAAACCAAATTGAATTCCCGATTAATAATGGCATACTAACCAAAATCTAGGATTAATACAAAATCTTAAGTACAACCCTATTCCGATGTAAATTAGGACGTAAGATAATGAAATTAATTGTGTTTAATTCTACACAATTTCAAATAACAGTTATGAAGAAGGCAAACACGCAATCAATAGATGGAGTTAATAAGGAAAATAAAACCCAAAAATAACATTAGATTGTGTATATCATATCTTCTCCGTAATTTTCGTACGCTCCGGCTTTTAAATTATTGTTGGCGAGTTTATTGGTTACATAATGCGAGTTTTGTTAATTGTAATATATATATATATATATATAATATATATTGTGTGTGTGTGTGTGTATATATACAGTATATATATATATATTATATATATATATATATATATATATATATATATATATATATATATATGCTACTTTTTATAATTTTTTTTTTTTTTTTTTTTTTTTAAGTTTATTTTAAATTGTTATTAAGCAATTTGTATTTTGTAATTTTGTATGTGATTTGGAATTTTATTGTTTTAGCCCTGAAGATGGAATTAGTGCATTCCGAAACGTTGGTACTATTAAACCTTGAAGGATGTTTGTATTTTCTCTGGTGTTCCTGTTCATTATTATATATATATATATATATTCAATCCGGATAGACTTCTGCTTAAACTTACTAAGCCGATAATACCTCTTACGTACATTTTTATATTCTGACTGCATCCCCTAGACCATGGGTCGGGGAACTTTTTTGGGTATTACCCAAAAATCTATTTGAGTAAAATGAAATTACCCCCAGACTTCAAAGTAAACAAAAACAAGCCAATTGCTCTTAAAATTGTTGCATATGGTATACAAAACATTCAAATTCAAAAAATGTTTATTGGATCCATTATTATGGAGAAATAAAAAAAGCCACACATGCTGGCATAAGAATAGCACACAAACAAAATTAGTAAAAAGGATTGAAGAAATGAAGAATTTCATTCAAAACATCTCCACTTCAGGTTTTGGAAAAAATGATGCTGTTTCATTTTTGATACATCAAAATCAGGACGTAAATTCGTAATATTCTAAAATTTAGAATAACGCCACATTTATGTAACAAAATAAAATAAAAATATACGAAAAAAATATCAGCACAAAGTGTCAAGCACTAAAAGCACCTCTTCGTTTCATGATACCATACACACGACTGAGGCTCTCATACCGCACGCATTACCCCCAAAAATTTTAAATTTACCCCATTTGGGGTAATTTACCCCTGTTCCCCGACCTCTGCCCTAGACTAAACCTTCTATTTTCTTAGAGCAGTGAGAGTTGCCAGTCCTGAACTACTGGAAATCCTAGTTATACAATATTGTGAATATTGGTGCTATATTCTAATGAAGAATAGGCCCTTCCTTTAGAGTAAAATTCATATTAGTTCATGCATAATGTGAAAAAGTTAGAGGTCTAGCTGATAGACACCATTTAAATTTCTTTTTCCTACTTGACCTCTCATCAGGGGAATGTTTGTTTGTTTCTCTGAGAGAGGGAGAGAAGAGGTTTTTTTTTCGTTCATATGTGAGCTTAGCCAGGTAGATAATGCCTCAAAAGGTCATTATGAATACCACACATTAAAATGGGTACATACCGGAGTTAGTGTGTAAATTGGATTGTTATATTGTGTGCTAATCCGTTAACCTAACTTAATTTACCTAACCTTTAAGCTAAATTAATTAAGGTATTTTTGTATGAAATATGCAACGATTTTGATTATTTGAATTTGTTAACGGATTCTTGGATGAATTTCATCAAATGAAGGCCTCTTCTGAAAGTACTTAGCTGGTGACGTTGTGACCCTTGTGACCGCCACCAGATATTTATCTATTTCACTTTGTTACACTAACTACAAAGACAAACAACTTTAAAAAGAAAGAAGATTATAAACATCAATTACATTTTCATCCTTATTTGTCCTGAGTTTTCTTGTCTCGCATAAATGCCCTATTTCATTCATTCAGAGAGAGAGAGAGAGAGAGAGAGAGAGAGAGAGAGATAAAGAGAATGTGAATTAGACTTTATATATGTATACCTTACCTTACAACCTTACAAAGATTCCGCGCGATGATTTCTCACTTCGCGAAGGTCAAGCTTGTCGCCCCTCCTCTATATAAAACCTTTGGTTAGCTTCCGACCGAATTGTTCATTCTGACGAAGGTCAACCTTTTTACTCCACCTTAGGTCTACAGTTTAACCCTTTAAGGACGAGTCCGCAGCTTATGCAGTCACTCTTGTTACCAGACGTATAGGTTTTATTGTTATTCAAAACTAAATATTTTAGTAACTAGTCACTGAAATGATATACATTTTGGGTTCCTTTCTCGACAATTAAATGATATCTATATAAACATGTACAAACATTTATAGGAACGAGGCATTGTAGTACAATTTATATTGTTATTTCTGGTGGACCTTAAGGTACCATCCGTTGTGAAATGCTTAAGGTGGAATCTGGACCATGGTATACTAAATAAATTTTTTGATTGGAATAAAAATAAATGGGGCTTTTCGCTCGAACAACAGACGTCACGGAGGAAAATGTTTTCGATTTACTTCATCGAGTAGTTCCTTAAAAGGAAAATCTTTATGTCGAAATTTTACCTGAATAGTGATTAAGTTATAGCTATGTGCCTTAAGGGCTAATAAAGGTTATTCACTTCAGTGTTTCAGTTTGTTGAATAATATAATAATGAGATGACGATATAATGGCATGACGGGGTAGTTCAAGAGAGGGGGATGGGAGAGATAAGTTATTATTATTATTATTATTATTATTATTATTATTATTTTAAATGGCTGTGGAGAAATAGAAGGTGAAATTTGTAGTTTCAGAGTACCCCTTTACGGTTTTATAGGTTCTACGAAGGTTTATCAGTTGGGCACGTCAGATTAGGGTCAAAACACCTGTGAACGTAAATTTAGAAATATATATTTTTAAAAATCTGAATGGCGACTAATTTATAGATATATGCCTCAAGGGAATATATATATATATATATATATATATATATATATACACATTATAACTGCAAACACGCAGTATAATTAACGTAAAGAACGACGCTTTGTATAGGAGAATAATCCGCGCAAGATGAGAGCGAAAGAACGAAACAAATGAAAAAATGAGGTACCCACCCGGGAATCGGGTGTAGTGGTTATCATATCTGACCGGCAATCGGAAGATCCCGGGTTCGATTCCCGGGTGGGTACCTCATTTTTTCATTTGTTTCGTTCTTTCGCTCTCATCTTGCGCGGATAATTCTCCTATACAAAGCGTCGTTCTTTACGATATATATATATATATATATATATATATATATATATTCTATTTTCTGACAGGAAATTTTCGGTTCACTAATTCTGAACAACAGGACATGTAATATGTAAAAATGAGGAGCTTAAACGTTTTTAAAATTGTTAGGAAACAGTGTTCCTGTCAAGAAAGCTATCATGATCATATAAATTCCATCTCTGTAGTAGCTCGAAATACCATATATATATATATATATATATATATAATCATGCGGGTTGCTTCTACAGAGCTTCAATTTAATATTTAGGAGAAATCCAATGACAAGGAGAAATGTAAATGCCATGAAAAGTCTTCTTTAATGCGCAACGTTTCGAGCAATACGCTCATCTTCAGGCTGTTTAATAACAATGTGAAATTAAAATCAATATTGAATGAAAAACAAAACAGAAAATTTCTATAACCTATTCATAAAGACAAATTTTAAAAGACTGAGAAAAGAGGGTTAAATTCTAAGTTATACAGATTTACATATAAAAATTAAGAAGCTATTTTTAAATACATATAGTAAATGTGAAATTAATACACTGGAAAAATTAACAATAGTACACTGGAATAATGAGACTAACTAACCTTACACTGCAGTTTCCGAGGCTAACTGATTGAGCCGAGGCAATACGGGAAAAAACAAGAGATGGCGAGGGCGATTGGGGAAGGGGGGATTATAAGGAATTGGGGAAGGAGGAGGGATCATAGCAAATTGAGGGGGACGGCAGATGAGTCAACATTCAGACTAGGGGACAATGTTTTGATGAAAAGCGATTCCAAAATTCTTAGTGAGTTGGGACAAGTATTACAACCAAGAATTTTAAAATTGTCTAAAGTGACATCAGTTTTGCATTTTATGCTGTGTTCGCGAATACTGGAAGCTTCTTTAGTTTTTAAAATTTTACCTGTTCGGCCACTTATTCCCATATGCGAATAAAATCTAGCCCTGAGAGAGCGAACAGTGCTGCCAATGTAATTCCCAAGGAGACACCTAGGGCAGGTAAATAAATATACAACACCGCTACGCAACGAGTCAGGGGTTCGATCCTTCGCTGAGAAAAAGCTACCTAAAGACGTTTTATTAATAAATATGATGCGGAAATCAGTATGATAAAAAAAAAATATATATATATATATATATATAATATATATATATATATATAGACGGATCAGATAGATGGATGGATGGAGAGAGAGGGAGAGATCCTTGTGTTTTGCGTATATGAAAATAATAGATAGATTTCCTCTGCAGCATCCGTCCTCATTTGCGGGATTTGATGAAGGATAGAATTGGTCTGAATTCCTCCTGCCCGTATATAAAATTAATAGATAGATAGAATCCCTCTGCAGCATCCATCCTCATTTGCGGAATTTGGTGAAGGAGGGAATTGCTGTCTGATCTCCTCCTTCCCTTGTTGCCAGTCAGGAGATGCTCTCAAATTTTGTGCATAGATTTTTTCTGTACTCTTCCGATGTATACTGTTTTGCAGTATATTTATTTGTTAAAATTTTAGACTATTATTTGATATAAATGTGTATATAGATTTCTCCTGTACTATTTTCATGTATATTGTATTGCAGTATATATATTTTCTATATGTTTAATTATTTAATGTAAATGTGTATATAGATTTCTCCTGTACTAATATTATTTTTGCTCTTTATATTCCATCGTTTAAAGTGTGTATTTCTTATGTTGAAGGCGAGAATTTCTGTCTGATCTCCTCCCGCTCGTATATAAAATTAATAGATATATAGAATCCCTCTGCAGCATCCCTCCTCATTTGCAGAATTTGTTGAAGGAGGGAATTGCTGTCTGATCTCCTCCTGCCCTCGTAGGAAGCCAGAAGATGTTCTCAAAAATTGTGCATAGATTTCTGCTGTACTATTTTCATGTATATTGTTTAGCAGTATATTTATTTTCTATGTATTTAATTATTTAATACAAATATGTACTGTATATAGATTTCTCATGTACTAATATTAATTTTGTGCTTATATTCCATCGTTTAAAGTGTGTATTTCTTATGTTATTATTTTATGATTGTATATATATTCTTTGTTCAACTTATGTATTTTTTATACTATTATTTTTTTATTGTATATATATATATATATATATATATATATATATATATATATATATATATATATATATATATATATTCATCGTTTAAACTCTGTATAGAATGAACTATTTTAATTGTATATTTATTTTCTATATATTTCATGAAATTAATTCCAATAATTCGTCTAAATAAACAGAACGATGTAATGTGTAGTAATATCTAATTAAGAATTAAATGTTTGTTTATAAGAATTTAATGATGTTCAATTAAGTTTTGTTAAATAAGAAATTAATAGTGGGTTGTGAAATTAAAACTATAAAATGCTAGTTGGCAACGCTAAGAATCTACCCAAGCGGAGGCTGGGCAGAAATGCCCTTCAGTTATCAGACGGCCGTTAGCCTAATAAGGTGTTTTTTTATATTACAATGTTTTTGTAAATTTAGAACATTCTTTCGTGTGTGTCTCCGGCTAAATGTTAACGCTAATTTCCCCCTCGCATTACCCCGTTTGTCTAAAGTGTTTCGGTATAAGTATAAAAGTCAGTGAAGTGTATAATTTATATCCCCATCTCCCTCGCATTGTTCAAAGTGAAATGGCGAACCAGCTCGCGTCTACCATTCGTGTGCGCGTCTTTATAAAATACAGCGAAGCGAGAGTAAAGAAGAAAGAGCACTGATAAAATAAAGAAAATAACGAAAGTAAATCATAAAAATTGTAAACGAGGTTTCGAAAAATGGGGTTCATTACAAATGGTGTTTTATTTAATTCTTTTGGTTGTATATATATATATATATATATATATGAATAAAACCACGAAGGGAAAAGAAACACAAAGTGGTGCTCAAGCGCTTTCATCTAATGACATCCTCAGGAACACTGAGTGTTCCTGAGGATGTCATTAGACGAAAGCGCTTGAGCACCACTTTGTGTTTCTTTTCCCTTCGTGGTTTTATTCATCATAAATATTTTTCACATGTCACTTTCGTGAAATAATTTTCATATATACAGTATATATATATATATGTAAAAAGTGAACAATGAACAATTCCTACACCATCATTATATGGATTCATTGTCTTCATGCAGAACTTATGTTCGTATAGTTTTATGTTCGAATGTCCATTTTTACATAAGAAACCAAAATCGCCTAAGCGAATTTTGGATAGAATTTCGATTTATACTTCTTTATTCATTACTGTATTTCTCTAATTCATCTTTTCTAATAATGACTTATACACTATGACGTCATAAAATAACTTTATTCTCTTTACGTTTCCCATACTTTGTACACTGAATCACGTTCTTAGTATTTGGACATCTTCCGTATTCAATGTATGGTAAATTCTTTAGTAATAATGTTGTGGTGTTATGTAGTATAAATATAACTATTATTCGACCATACACCCCGCCCCCATACGTCCATATCTTATCTTGATCATTATCCTATATAAATTTTATTAAATATTCATTTTTTCTCATTCGTGCGAAAACGCTCAAATACGTTCTCGTATTGCTTTTTTTATTATTTTTTTTCAAGTGCGTTCAACCCTCAAGATATTCAAAATTGCTGAGGTTAAAGTGATCGAATTCCGCTGACTGGCAGATTCGAGCGCCTCAAAGATAAAATACCTCCTTTCGCTCTGATTTCAAATTTATAACATATTATAACATATTATGTTACATCATGTGTGTCATGTCTCATGTACTTGTGTTGTACTAATAACCATATATAATAACCATCTAGTATAACCATCTAGTATAACCATCTAGTATAACCATATAGTATAACCATATATAAATATATAAAAAACACTGTAAGAATGGTAAACGACGTAATGTACTTCATTGAAACTAATTAAATGTAATGATTTAATTTATAATGTAAGAATGTACTTTAAAATGAAAGTGTAATTAAAACAATAAGTGAATATGAAGTAATCCATAATTGTAATCGTAATTGTAATGAACCAAAATTAATACGTACTCAGTCGTGTACTTAATTTGTACTTATGTGTACTATTACGAAATGATATCGCCTTCATAAATGAAGACTCGGCGAAAAAATATACGATTAGTTTTTATTTTCATTTTTTTATTGTTTTTAGTTGAAATCTTTCAAAAACATCTGATCATGTGTTTAAAAAGGGGGGAAATTTAACCTTCAACTCTCCTCCCCCAAAACATTTAAGTTTATATTATACTTCTTCATTAGACTTCTTGATTATTGTACTTCATCATAGCACTTCATTAGGACTCCCTTGATTAGCAGCCTTGCTGCGGGGAGGGGGCAGAGGCCCCTTGCCTTAATATTTTTAGATTCCGGCCTGAGCCATGGTCGAAAGAGGTCGAACCTCTACCCCTGTAAATTCAGAGCAGTACCTGTATATTTTTAAGAAGTAAACCAAAGTAAGAGAAACTTTTTATTTTTCCCTTCGAGCCGTGCTCTCTTCAGAACTTAGTCAGAAAAGTCGATAATTTTAGTATAAGAGAAAGTATCAGAGTATTATAGCAAGAGAAGAATTAATAATTCTCGACCCATAAGCGAGAGAAAGAGACAACCCAAGCACCATAGAAGATATTGGCATAACAGTCTGGCGAGTCTGTAGCCAAGGGTTTAACAGAGTGGCGACCCACCATTTAAGGCGACCGAAAAGAATTATAGAATGTTATAGAAGAAATATCCGTTGTTATGCCTCACGACAAGAACGCCTCGTCGATACGAAGCACCCCAGAGGGACACAGAAGAAGGAAGATAACAACTGGCGACCCTACTACCAGGATAAGAAAGAAGAAGAAGAAGATATGGGGTCTAACATTTGGCGACCCTTAACCAGGATTAGAAGAATATTTTAAGAAGAATATTTTAAAAACAAGAAGATTTTAAAAACAAGAAGATTTTAAAAGCAAGAAGATTTTAAAAACAAGAAGATTTTAAAAACAAGAAGATTTTAAAAACAAGAAGATTTTAAAAACAAGAAGATTTTAAGAAGAGGCCACTCTCTGGCCAAGATAGAAATTACCCTGCATCAGGATAAAACCATTTGACCGGCGTGTCACGACTTCCAGTTCGTAACATCCACCATTGAACCGGTGTGTCACGACTCCAAGTTCTCCACGCCTAGTTTTCATCCAAGAAGAAGTAGCCAGCAAGACACGTCTTCAGGACACGTCTCTAAGGACTTCGCCCCAGAAATTTTTGTTAAGTAGAGAGTTGTTTTTTTAAGTAATTTGTAAACATTTGAAAAGTCAGTACTATTAACAGTTAATATTTAGTATCAAGTCAGAATTTACAAGAAACACAGTGAACACTTCAGACACCAGTGATACATTTTTTTTAGTGAAACACATTTAACTTCTGTGAAAATTACTAAGAGAAGTTAAATGTAAGAGAAGTTAAATGTAAGAGAAGTTAAATGTAAGAGAAGTTAAATGTAAGAGAAGTTAATTTCAAAGAGAGTTAATTTCAAGAGAGTTAATTTCAAGAGAGTTAATTTCAGAGTTATTTTCACTGTTATATTCAGTATAGAATAATTTTATCTTATGTATCAAACATAATAGTATCGTACCTTCGTGTACATTCGAGTGAAATGTTGTTTACATTTTTTTTATTTTTTGTTTGCAAATTTTTTTTCAATTACTGAATTGAATTGACTTGCAAATTAAGAAAGGGAGAGAGTTTACAGAGAGTTTACAGAGAGTTTATAGAGTTATAGAGTTACTTGAAGCAGTTTCAAGTTCCATTTTCAGTTTTCAGACAGTTTCAGTTGGTTGTAACCAAAAGGGACAACCAAACCCCAGAGATTTATAAAGATACTTGAAGTAATTTTGAAGTCATTTTTTGAAGTCATTTTTTGAAGTCAGTTTTTCAAGTCAGAAGGTTGCACCAAGAGGGTCAACCAAAACAGAGGTTAATCGTATCCACTTGAATAGAGATCAAGTGCAGTCATTTTCCATTTTCAGTTAATTTCAAATCAGTTTTCAGTTTCGGTTGGTTGCATCCAAGAGGGACAACCAAACCCCAGAGATTTATAAAGATACTCGAAGTAGTTTCGAGTCAGTTTTAGTTGCAAATCAGTTTTCAGTTACAGAAGGTTGCATCCAAGAGGGACAACCGCCCCAGAGATTTCAGTTTTATTTGAAGTCATAGAGTTTTATTTGAAGTCAGAGAGTTTTATTTGAAGTCAGAGTGTTTTATTTGAAGTCAGAGAGTTTTATTTGAAGTCAGAGAGTTTTATTTGAAGTCAGAGAGTTTTATTTGAAGTCAGAGAGTTTTGTTTTAAGTCAGTCTCTGTTAGTTTCAAATACCCATTCATTTCAATGCAGTCAATTGAATTCAACTTTTTCTTTGTAAGTTAAGAGAATTTAATTTAAGAAAAATGTAATTTAAGAATTTAATTCAACCTTTTTTTTGTGTTGTAAAAGAGAATTAAATTCAACCTGAATTGACAGGGTTGCGGCTTTGGTTTAACCTTTTCTTTGTTTGTAAGACGGAAATTCACCGATTTGTCTTTCCCTTTTCATGCATTGTTACGTATATAAATATATAGTTATGTAATTCATTATTTGTAACCAAAAATAGTTTTTACAATTGTTTGTAACGATTTTGGTAATTATTGTAATGTATATGAGGAACATGCCGTCCCTCCGTTTGTTGAACTCTTTTAATTTTTTGTTCTAAGTAGTGTGACAAGCAATCTTTTTTAAAAAAAGAGCAAAATGCTCACGAAAGATGTAATTGTCAATTTCAGACTTATACCCCCCGCTTAGTCACTCAATTCCCCCGAATGTCGTACTACAAACTTTGTCTTTTAAGTTTATTTTATTTTCATACCCCCAACCCCAGTTGAACCCAGTGACAACCGGAGAAATGGTTCAACCATGGTTAATTCCTCTTTAGTACTATGGAACATAACCTCCATTTATGTTAAGTTGTGTTTTTTTTATTTTTAAGAATACTACAGTATATGGCTATGAATTTTAGTAGTCGAAATTAATTGTGTGTCAAAATTCAATTTTTAAACCGTGAGATCTACTTTCATTAACTGTAAGGTCCTCTAAATTCGTTTTTTTAATTACCTTATACGTGTAACTGATTAATTATGTAAAATCTATAATCCTAATTGAATTTTATTACTTTTGACACATTCGAATTCATTTACGTTCCGTCCCTCCAGTCACTTTTGCATTAAAACGCGTATGCAAACATTATCATCATAATACATAATAATTATTGCTTACTTTATATAAATTCTCGCTCATGCATTTATACAGTTAATTTAACAATCCTCTCAGCTAATCTGTGTCTCGAAATTATAAAATACACACTTTGTACCCAATAAACATAAATACACATTTGACCACAGGTCTATACATCATCCACTACGTAATTCGATTTGTACCTACAACAGTCAATAAAAATGCATGTATGCACACTATATATACTATATATATACAAACCTTATGCTAACATCATTGAATATTCAGTTACTTGAACAATCCTATCAGCTAATCTGTCCCTCGAAATTGTAAAATACACACTTTGCACCTAATACAGCCAAATACACACTAGGCCACAGGTCTATACATCATCCATTACATAATTCGATTTTTTATCTACAATAGTCAATAAAATTAGTTATCAATTGTACTATCATGGAAGCCTCGAAAAATCCATGAACTTTAAAATTTATGTTTTTCCCTTTTACCTATTCATTATGAATGTAATTTTCCCCACAGAAAAATAAAAAATTAAAAAAAAAAATTAACAATATCATTCTTTCTCTAACTTAAATGTTTGTCTAAATTAACGTATTAATCCTTTATTCTGTTTGTATAAAAGTAAAGTTTTAATCTTTGAATTTTTATATTTTATCATAGCCCTCTAAGCGAGTGTCATGTTAAAAATTTGATTACTCTGCATTGTACTCAACTACCCGAACTCGTTCTGTATAAAATTTGTATTGTAAAGAATGTCGTCATCTAACTTGAATTACTTACGATGTTATTTTCTCAATTGTATTATATTGTATTAATTGTATTATATTATTGTATTAATACCATCTAGGGGGGGAAATACTGTAAAAAGTGAACAATGAACAATTCCTACACCATCATTATATGGATTCATTGTCTTCATGCAGAACTTATGTTCGTATAGTTTTATGTTCGAATGTCCATTTTTACATAAGAAACCAAAATCGCCTAAGCGAATTTTGGATAGAATTTCGATTTATACTTCTTTATTCATTACTGTATTTCTCTAATTCATCTTTTCTAATAATGACTTATACACTATGACGTCATAAAATAACTTTACTCTCTTTACGTTTCCCATACTTTGTACACTGAATCACGTTCTTAGTATTTGGACATCTTCCGTATTCAATGTATGGTAAATTCTTTAGTAATAATGTTGTGGTGTTATGTAGTATAAATATAACTATTATTCGACCATATACCCCGCCCCGATACGTCCATATCTTACCTTGATCATTATCCTATATAAATTTTATTAAATATTCATTTTTTCTCATTCGTGCGAAAACGCTCAAATACGTTCTCGTATTGCTTTTTTTATTATTTTTTTTCAAGTGCGTTCACCCCTCAAGATATTCAAAAATGCTGAGGTTAAAGTGATCGAATTCCGCTGACTGGCAGATTCGAGCGCCTCAAAGATAAAATACCTCCTTTCGCTCTGATTTCAAATTTATAACATATTATAACATATTATGTTACATCATGTGTGTCATGTCTCATGTACTTGTGTTGTACTAATAACCATATATAATAACCATCTAGTATAACCATCTAGTATAACCATCTAGTATAACCATATAGTATAACCATATATAAATATATAAAAACACTGTAAGAATGGTAAACGACGTAATGTACTTCATTGAAACTAATTAAATGTAATGATTTAATTTATAATGTAAGAATGTACTTTAAAATGAAAGTGTAATTAAAACAATAAGTGAATATGAAGTAATCCATAATTGTAATCGTAATTGTAATGAACCAAAATTAATACGTACTCAGTCGTGTACTTAATTTGTACTTATGTGTACTATTACGAAATGATATCGCCTTCATAAATGAAGACTCGGCGAAAAAATATACGATTAGTTTTTATTTTCATTTTTTTATTGTTTTTAGTTGAAATCTTTCAAAAACATCTGATCATGTGTTTAAAAAGGGGGGAAATTTAACCTTCAACTCTCCTCCCCCAAAACATTTAAGTTTATATTATACTTCTTCATTAGACTTCTTGATTATTGTACTTCATCATAGCACTTCATTAGGACTCCCTTGATTAGCAGCCTTGCTGCGGGGAGGGGGCAGAGGCCCCTTGCCTTAATATTTTTAGATTCCGGCCTGAGCCATGGTCGAAAGAGGTCGAACCTCTACCCCTGTAAATTCAGAGCAGTACCTGTATATTTTTAAGAAGTAAACCAAAGTAAGAGAAACTTTTTATTTTTCCCTTCGAGCCGTGCTCTCTTCAGAACTTAGTCAGAAAAGTCGATAATTTTAGTATAAGAGAAAGTATCAGAGTATTATAGCAAGAGAAGAATTAATAATTCTCGACCCATAAGCGAGAGAAAGAGACAACCCAAGCACCATAGAAGATATTGGCATAACAGTCTGGCGAGTCTGTAGCCAAGGGTTTAACAGAGTGGCGACCCACCATTTAAGGCGACCGAAAAGAATTATAGAATGTTATAGAAGAAATATCCGTTGTTATGCCTCACGACAAGAACGCCTCGTCGATACGAAGCACCCCAGAGGGACACAGAAGAAGGAAGATAACAACTGGCGACCCTACTACCAGGATAAGAAAGAAGAAGAAGAAGATATGGGGTCTAACATTTGGCGACCCTTAACCAGGATTAGAAGAATATTTTAAGAAGAATATTTTAAAAACAAGAAGATTTTAAAAACAAGAAGATTTTAAAAGCAAGAAGATTTTAAAAACAAGAAGATTTTAAAAACAAGAAGATTTTAAAAACAAGAAGATTTTAAAAACAAGAAGATTTTAAGAAGAGGCCACTCTCTGGCCAAGATAGAAATTACCCTGCATCAGGATAAAACCATTTGACCGGCGTGTCACGACTTCCAGTTCGTAACATCCACCATTGAACCGGTGTGTCACGACTCCAAGTTCTCCACGCCTAGTTTTCATCCAAGAAGAAGTAGCCAGCAAGACACGTCTTCAGGACACGTCTCTAAGGACTTCGCCCCAGAAATTTTTGTTAAGTAGAGAGTTGTTTTTTTAAGTAATTTGTAAACATTTGAAAAGTCAGTACTATTAACAGTTAATATTTAGTATCAAGTCAGAATTTACAAGAAACACAGTGAACACTTCAGACACCAGTGATACATTTTTTTTAGTGAAACACATTTAACTTCTGTGAAAATTACTAAGAGAAGTTAAATGTAAGAGAAGTTAAATGTAAGAGAAGTTAAATGTAAGAGAAGTTAAATGTAAGAGAAGTTAATTTCAAAGAGAGTTAATTTCAAGAGAGTTAATTTCAAGAGAGTTAATTTCAGAGTTATTTTCACTGTTATATTCAGTATAGAATAATTTTATCTTATGTATCAAACATAATAGTATCGTACCTTCGTGTACATTCGAGTGAAATGTTGTTTACATTTTTTTTATTTTTTGTTTGCAAATTTTTTTTCAATTACTGAATTGAATTGACTTGCAAATTAAGAAAGGGAGAGAGTTTACAGAGAGTTTACAGAGAGTTTATAGAGTTATAGAGTTACTTGAAGCAGTTTCAAGTTCCATTTTCAGTTTTCAGACAGTTTCAGTTGGTTGTAACCAAAAGGGACAACCAAACCCCAGAGATTTATAAAGATACTTGAAGTAATTTTGAAGTCATTTTTTGAAGTCATTTTTTGAAGTCAGTTTTTCAAGTCAGAAGGTTGCACCAAGAGGGTCAACCAAAACAGAGGTTAATCGTATCCACTTGAATAGAGATCAAGTGCAGTCATTTTCCATTTTCAGTTAATTTCAAATCAGTTTTCAGTTTCGGTTGGTTGCATCCAAGAGGGACAACCAAACCCCAGAGATTTATAAAGATACTCGAAGTAGTTTCGAGTCAGTTTTAGTTGCAAATCAGTTTTCAGTTACAGAAGGTTGCATCCAAGAGGGACAACCGCCCCAGAGATTTCAGTTTTATTTGAAGTCATAGAGTTTTATTTGAAGTCAGAGAGTTTTATTTGAAGTCAGAGTGTTTTATTTGAAGTCAGAGAGTTTTATTTGAAGTCAGAGAGTTTTATTTGAAGTCAGAGAGTTTTATTTGAAGTCAGAGAGTTTTGTTTTAAGTCAGTCTCTGTTAGTTTCAAATACCCATTCATTTCAATGCAGTCAATTGAATTCAACTTTTTCTTTGTAAGTTAAGAGAATTTAATTTAAGAAAAATGTAATTTAAGAATTTAATTCAACCTTTTTTTTGTGTTGTAAAAGAGAATTAAATTCAACCTGAATTGACAGGGTTGCGGCTTTGGTTTAACCTTTTCTTTGTTTGTAAGACGGAAATTCACCGATTTGTCTTTCCCTTTTCATGCATTGTTACGTATATAAATATATAGTTATGTAATTCATTATTTGTAACCAAAATAGTTTTTACAATTGTTTGTAACGATTTTGGTAATTATTGTAATGTATATGAGGAACATGCCGTCCCTCCGTTTGTTGAACTCTTTTAATTTTTTGTTCTAAGTAGTGTGACAAGCAATCTTTTTTAAAAAAAGAGCAAAATGCTCACGAAAGATGTAATTGTCAATTTCAGACTTATACCCCCCGCTTAGTCACTCAATTCCCCCGAATGTCGTACTACAAACTTTGTCTTTTAAGTTTATTTTATTTTCATACCCCCAACCCCAGTTGAACCCAGTGACAACCGGAGAAATGGTTCAACCATGGTTAATTCCTCTTTAGTACTATGGAACATAACCTCCATTTATGTTAAGTTGTGTTTTTTTTATTTTTAAGAATACTACAGTATATGGCTATGAATTTTAGTAGTCGAAATTAATTGTGTGTCAAAATTCAATTTTTAAACCGTGAGATCTACTTTCATTAACTGTAAGGTCCTCTAAATTCGTTTTTTTAATTACCTTATACGTGTAACTGATTAATTATGTAAAATCTATAATCCTAATTGAATTTTATTACTTTTGACACATTCGAATTCATTTACGTTCCGTCCCTCCAGTCACTTTTGCATTAAAACGCGTATGCAAACATTATCATCATAATACATAATAATTATTGCTTACTTTATATAAATTCTCGCTCATGCATTTATACAGTTAATTTAACAATCCTCTCAGCTAATCTGTGTCTCGAAATTATAAAATACACACTTTGTACCCAATAAACATAAATACACATTTGACCACAGGTCTATACATCATCCACTACGTAATTCGATTTGTACCTACAACAGTCAATAAAAATGCATGTATGCACACTATATATACTATATATATACAAACTTATGCTAACATCATTGAATATTCAGTTACTTGAACAATCCTATCAGCTAATCTGTCCCTCGAAATTGTAAAATACACACTTTGCACCTAATACAGCCAAATACACACTAGGCCACAGGTCTATACATCATCCATTACATAATTCGATTTTTTATCTACAATAGTCAATAAAATTAGTTATCAATTGTACTATCATGGAAGCCTCGAAAAATCCATGAACTTTAAAATTTATGTTTTTCCCTTTTACCTATTCATTATGAATGTAATTTTCCCCACAGAAAAATAAAAAATTAAAAAAAAAAATTAACAATATCATTCTTTCTCTAACTTAAATGTTTGTCTAAATTAACGTATTAATCCTTTATTCTGTTTGTATAAAAGTAAAGTTTTAATCTTTGAATTTTTATATTTTATCATAGCCCTCTAAGCGAGTGTCATGTTAAAAATTTGATTACTCTGCATTGTACTCAACTACCCGAACTCGTTCTGTATAAAATTTGTATTGTAAAGAATGTCGTCATCTAACTTGAATTACTTACGATGTTATTTTCTCAATTGTATTATATTGTATTAATTGTATTATATTATTGTATTAATACCATTTAGGGGGGAAATACTGTAAAAAGTGAACAATGAACAATTCCTACACCATCATTATATGGATTCATTGTCTTCATGCAGAACTTATGTTCGTATAGTTTTATGTTCGAATGTCCATTTTTACATAAGAAACCAAAATCGCCTAAGCGAATTTTGGATAGAATTTCGATTTATACTTCTTTATTCATTACTGTATTTCTCTAATTCATCTTTTCTAATAATGACTTATACACTATGACGTCATAAAATAACTTTACTCTCTTTACGTTTCCCATACTTTGTACACTGAATCACGTTCTTAGTATTTGGACATCTTCCGTATTCAATGTATGGTAAATTCTTTAGTAATAATGTTGTGGTGTTATGTAGTATAAATATAACTATTATTCGACCATATACCCCGCCCCGATACGTCCATATCTTACCTTGATCATTATCCTATATAAATTTTATTAAATATTCATTTTTTCTCATTCGTGCGAAAACGCTCAAATACGTTCTCGTATTGCTTTTTTTATTATTTTTTTTCAAGTGCGTTCACCCCTCAAGATATTCAAAAATGCTGAGGTTAAAGTGATCGAATTCCGCTGACTGGCAGATTCGAGCGCCTCAAAGATAAAATACCTCCTTTCGCTCTGATTTCAAATTTATAACATATTATAACATATTATGTTACATCATGTGTGTCATGTCTCATGTACTTGTGTTGTACTAATAACCATATATAATAACCATCTAGTATAACCATCTAGTATAACCATCTAGTATAACCATATAGTATAACCATATATAAATATATAAAAAACACTGTAAGAATGGTAAACGACGTAATGTACTTCATTGAAACTAATTAAATGTAATGATTTAATTTATAATGTAAGAATGTACTTTAAAATGAAAGTGTAATTAAAACAATAAGTGAATATGAAGTAATCCATAATTGTAATCGTAATTGTAATGAACCAAAATTAATACGTACTCAGTCGTGTACTTAATTTGTATATGTGTACTATTACGAAATGATATCGCCTTCATAAATGAAGACTCGGCGAAAAAATATACGATTAGTTTTTATTTTCATTTTTATTGTTTTTAGTTGAAATCTTTCAAAAACATCTGATCATGTGTTTAAAAAGGGGGGAAATTTAACCTTCAACTCCCTCCCCCAAAACATTTAAGTTTATATTATACTTCTTCATTAGACTTCTTGATTATTGTACTTCATCATAGCACTTCATTAGGACTCCCTTGATTAGCAGCCTTGCTGCGGGAGGGGGCAGAGGCCCCTTGCCTTAATATTTTTAGATTCCGGCCTGAGCCATGGTCGAAAGAGGTCGAACCTCTACCCCTGTAAATTCAGAGCAGTACCTGTATATTTTTAAGAAGTAAACCAAAGTAAGAGAAACTTTTTATTTTTCCCTTCGAGCCGTGCTCTCTTCAGAACTTAGTCAGAAAAGTCGATAATTTTAGTATAAGAGAAAGTATCAGAGTATTATAGCAAGAGAAGAATTAATAATTCTCGACCCATAAGCGAGAGAAAGAGACAACCCAAGCACCATAGAAGATATTGGCATAACAGTCTGGCGAGTCTGTAGCCAAGGGAAGGTTTAACAGAGTGGCGACCCACCATTTAAGGCGACCGAAAAGAATTATAGAATGTTATAGAAGAAATATCCGTTGCAGCCTCCTAACCAGAACCCCGTTGATCCGAACCGACTCAGGGCCATAGACGGAGGGGTTAACATATATATATATATATATATATATATATATATATATATATATATATATATATATATACGAGGGTAATTAAATAAGTATCAGCACTTTTTATTTTCACAATTTTATTTTCATATCTGATAGATTATAAACACCACTTCTCAACATAGTGTCCGTGTTTCTCAATACACTTACTCCAGCGATCTACAAGCTTCCTAATGCCATCACAAAGGAATGTTTTTGGCTGTGTGCGTAGCCAGTCATGCACCGCCTCCTTCAGGTCATCATCGCCTTGGAATGGCTGACCTCTCAAAGCGTCTTTTAGTGGTCCAAACAGGTAAAAATCCGAAGGTGCCAGGTCTGGACTGTAGGCAGGATGGTCGCGAATTTCAAATTTAAGTTCTTGAAGGCATTTTCTAGTCTGCAGCGGTATGAGGGCGTGCATTGTCGTGTAACAGAATAACACCTTCCGACAATCTCCCTCTCCGTTTTATGCGAATTGCATGCTTTAACTCATTCCGAAGCATGTCAGAATAGGTGTACTTGTTACTGTAGTTCCACGCTTTAGATAATGTTCAAGGATAGGGCCTCGTGTATCCCAAAACAGCGTTAGCATAACTTTACCTGCTGACGGCTGCGCTTTGAACTTCCTTGCAACGGGAGATTGTCAGGAAGGTGTTATTCTGTTACACGACAATGCACGCCCTCATACCGCTGCACAGACTAGAAAATGCCTTCAAGAACTTAAATTTGAAATTCTCGACCATCCTGCCTACAGTCCAGACCTGGCACCTTCAGATTTTTACCTGTTTGGACCACTAAAAGACTCTTTGAGAGGTCAGCGATTCCAAGGCGATGATGACCTGAAGGAGGCGGTGCATGACTGGCTACGCACACAGCCAAAAACATTCTTTTGTGATGGCATTAGGAAGCTTGTAGATCGCTGGAGTAAGTGTATTGAGAAACAGGGACACTATGTTGAGAAGTGATGTGTTTATAATCTATCAGATGTGAAAACAAAATCGTGAAAATAAAAAGTGCGGATACTTATTGAATTACCCTCGTATATAAACGATGTTAAGGAATAACTGGGGAGATGGGGCAGAGTATTTTCGATTTTATATCAACTTCTCCAAACCTGATTGCAAAAGTACAGGGTGATTTTTTTTACTCTACATTCCTTAATAAGTCGAAATTTTTTTAATCGACAACCCTTAATAATTCGAATTTTTTTTAATTATTAACAATGGAGTCTGTGATGGATATAGACTTACGGCTAATGTGGAAGAATGTGACTAATTTATAAAAATGTACTTAAGGGAATATATATATAGTTGTATGAACATTTACAGGGTGACGATTGGAGAAAATATTCCGAATCATTAATCATAGTAATGAATAATAATATATATACATTTTAATGATAGGAGATCTATGAAAGTTTATATATATAATCGGGGTGTGTGTGTGTGTTTGAGTGTGTGTGTGTGTGATAATAGGGAATCTATGAACGTTTATATATATATATATATATATATATAGAGTCAGGGAGTGTGTGTGTGTGTGTGTGTGTGTGTGTGTGTGTGTAATGATAGGGAATCTATGAGCGTATACCGGGTGTACATAAAGTCAGGATATATTTTTGTGAAGCACTTGGAAATTATATGGAATTCAATCATAAAATGATAAAGTGGTAACATTTATTAAATAATTAAGAGTAGGATTCGACGTGACGTCCATCAGTATCCCTGCACAGCTCAAATCGTTCCGCAGCATTTCTAAACACATTCTGGAGCATTTGCGGGGTTATGTTATCTGCAGCAGTTCGTATACGTGTACGTAAGTTTTCAAGACTCGTAATCTTCGTCTGATAGACGTGCGATTTGAAACCCCATGCAAAGAAATCTAAAGGGGTTAAATCTGGTGATCTCGCTGGCCAAGGTCTGTTGCTTCCGCGTCCGATCCATCGATTTGGAAAACGTCCATTTAGATAATCCTGAACAATTTTGGCATAGTGACAAGGAGCACCATCATATTGATAGACGACGGTACTAACAATCCTATCCCCGTCGTCTATCAACATGATGGTGCTCCTTGTCACTATGCCAAAATGTTCAGGATTATCTAAATGGACGTTTTCCAAATCGCTGGATCGGACGCGGAAGCAACAGACCTTGGCCAGCGAGATCACCAGATTTAACCCCTTTAGATTTCTTTGCATGGGGCTTTATCAAATCGCACATCTATCAGACGAAGATTACATGTCTTGAAAACTTACGTACACGTATACGAACTGCTGCAGATAACATAACCCTACAAATGCTCCAGAATGTGTTTAGAAATGCTGCGGAACGATTTGAGCTGTGCACTGTGCAGGGATACTGATGGGCGTCACGTCGAATCCTACTCTTAATTATTTAATAAATGTTTCCACTTTATCATTTTATGATTGAATTCCATATAATTTCCAAGTGCTTCACAAAAATAGATCCTGACTTTATGTACACCCGGTATATGCAGGGTGTTTCAGGAGGAAAGGTCAATACTTCGGGAGGTGATAATAAAGGTCATTGTGAGAAAAAAAGTTCATATGAACATGTGTCTAATTCTGAATGGTTACAGAGATAGAGCTGTTTGAATCTACAAATACAAAAGCATTGTTAATGGTAATCAAGAAAGAGAAACCAATTATTGTTTCTAACATTTAATGTTTAAACATTGGCATTTTGAATTGTATCAGATACAGAAATGACAAATTTGTTACAGTTTACAATACTTTTTCGAAAATCCCACCGTCAACCTCAATGCACTTTGCAACTCGTGTGCGAAGATCGCGTGTTATTCGTCCGAGTTGATCTTGACGTTCCTTTATGCGGGCAGCAGCATCCAAAATGCGCACGAGCAATTCGTCTCGTGTATCCACATTTCTTTTGTAAACTTGACTTTTCATCCACTCCCCACAAACAATAATCTAACGGAGAGAGGTCTAGAGACCTTGGTAGCGATTGAATGGGACCACCGCGGGGGGAGGAAGAGCTGCGCGCGCATCAGATTCAAACAGCTCTATCTCCGTAACCATTCAGAATTAGACACATGTTTTTATGAACTTTGTTTCTCACAATGACCGATACTATCACCTCCCGAAGTATTGACCTTTCCTCCTGAAACACCCTGTATAGTCGGAAGTGTATGTGTGTGCTTTTAGAGTAAATGGCTGCTCAAAAGTTAATATATATATATACTGTTCCAGTTAATATATATATATATATACACCTTCCAGTTTATATATATATATATATATATATATATATATACTGTGCCAACTGGCTGATATGCCTGGCGGGCACTGGCTTCTATGGCAACTGGCTGATTAAGCCAATTGGCAGATTTCGAGTCCTAAGCCAGATGATACTGTCAAGAAATCTTATTATGCGTCTGTCTCTCGCAGACGAAGAATGCTCTCTCTCTCCTCTCTCTCTCTCGTACCTTCCTAAGATAGGTATACCCCTTTGGGGGTGGAGGCCGTCCCATCTTCTCCCCCAAACAGGGTTGCCAGATAAATTTCATAAAAAGTAGCATAAAAATTTCGAAAAAGTAGCCAATTTTATCAGAAAGTAGCCCAATCTAGAAATTTTAAATTGGCTTTATGAGCGCTTATTTCAACTTTGCATACTTCACAAAAAGCTTTGGTACTATCATGCTTTACCTCCTTTATCCAATTTGAAAACAGGATCTGTCAGCCATGCTGATTTAAATTTTTTGGTATATTTTGACCACTTACTCATCGTATTGAAGGGTATATTTGTATATTACAAGTTAAACGGCAAATTCTCACTTAAATGTATCTACACTTCATGTAACTGTTCGTTCACCAACTCACCGATACACTTTGCAAATACGGACTGACAGTTGACTGAGTGAGTCAAACTGCCTATAATTTCTGTGTCCCAAGATATGCGCATGCGCAATTAATGCTGTTGCAAACATATTTTAAACTCCAGATTACGGTACTTCTTGCAAGCAAATCAATGGTAAAAAACTTTGAATGCTGTATTGCATCTACATACTTGAACAATGGTTTATATACAATGACTTTTTGAACTCTATCAGTTATTGTTTGTTTGTCAATCTATGAATTGTAAAGTCTGTATATTAAAAAATACGCCAGCAAAAAATGGCCATTTAGGTGACACTGCTGACTATATTACTTACTAGCTCGAAGCGATCTGTATAATACAAGTGTAATAAAATTACTAAAATAATCTTGCAATTTGTTAATCTTGAGAAGTAATATAAGAAACAGGTATAGAAAGCCTTTCCCTAAGTGAGATTTGTCTGAAAATATATTATTTCACAAATAAAAAACTTCCGCCTGAAACATAGAAAAGTAGCAGATAATCATAATAGGTAGCCCAAAAAGTTTTTGAAGTAGCCCAAAAAGTAGCAAGTAGCCCAAATTACCAAAAAAATCGCCAATACCTTTCAGAAGTAGCCCAATCTGGCAACCCTGCCCCCAAAGTCTCTTCTCTCTCTCTCTTAGGTTTGGTGATCTCCCCCAGCTTGTTGCAGTTGGGGAGATTCCCCCTTTTTCCTTTGTTTTTTGGCACCCTTTGGGATGGGGGTTGGCACTGGCACTCATTTGATCAACACTGCAATTGCATATGCACTCTAACCGTTTGTGAATATACTACTAACTTGCAGTCACTCGTGGATTCGCAACAGCCATTCTTTCAATCCGTCTAGCTCTATGTTCTGAAATCTTGCTCGGTTGAGTTTTGATTGTTCCAAAGCCTTTCCATTTTTTTTTATAACTGCAGCAAATGCCGTAAATGGAATTCGAAGTTCTTCTCCTATCTTCCTATAACTCTTTCCAGATTCGTGTGCAACAACAACAGATCTCTCAAACTCTGTAGACAGAGTACTAATGGCTTGTACAGTCATCCACCTTCCATGAAGATTCACAGAGAAAAGTCTAGAATTCAGAATTGCTAACAGTCTCTAAATACTAAGCAGCCAACTACTGATAAGGATTTTCAATTTTTCAAGCCTAAGGTGGACACACAAAGTAGTAAATAATTTTGCAAATAAATGTACGAAAACTTTTGCATTTTAACTTTTATTTACCTTAAATTCTGTGATGTTTTACATTATACTGTACAGTATTTTGGAAATTAACAATTTTTTTTATTTACTAAGTTTTTCCAGACGAACGGATAACTTTTCATAACTATCACATGCATGGTGCAAAAGACAAGAAAGAATATAACGTGAATGTTTCTCTGAACCAATACTTTTTTTTTTATCTCCTTTCGTCATAATTTTTAGTTTGTTTGTTTTTAAATGTATTATTGTTTGAATTATCTTACCGCTTATTACCTTCAAGAATATTGTACTACATTATGGGATATATATCCTGCCAATAAAACTTAGCATTATCACTAGCACTATCATTATCATTATTTTTATATATATATATATATATATATATATATATATATATATATATATATATATATATATTGGGAACTTGCGTAGTGCGTTTTACGAAATTGTGCAATTAATGAGATAATTTTGTATTTCTCTCTAAATCAATTTATAGCGTGTTTTATACATTTAGTGTCACTCACTGATATTCATAACATTTATCGCCCTAAAAAGTCATCTATATTTTTTTAGATTTTTGCATTAAAATTTGTATTCAGTAACACAACATTGGTATTTATTGTGTTTCGAGCAAAAACAGTCTAAAATTGAAAACAAAATAGATTTCATAACCGTTTTCACGTTTTCAAAACTTAAAATTGCTCCAAACAAACAAAAAATAATGAAAATGTGCAGACAAAAGCTCTATCAGTTTGGTTTATACGAACGACATACAGTAAAAGTTGAAGTGGAAACGGAGAGTTTTGTAGTTTTGGGCAATGTTTTAAATATCTGACGAATATTTAATGTGACACATATACAGAGTGTATATATATATATATTAGGGGTGGTCGAAGTTGGTACCAGAAAGCGAATAAACATCCAGTAGTTGTCGTTTCATCTATGAAATGTGGAAATCACAAAGAAATGCATTTTGATAAAAGATCAGAATGCGAATTTAACTTTTAAGTTTTTAATTTTTTCTGTTGTCGCTTCATGCGTAAAATCACGTATGCGGCATACGCGCAACCAAAACAAAGCAAACCCAAAATTATTAACTTGTTTCTATAAGCATAAATATCAACGTTTTGCTTGTATTTTTATATAATTATTAATTATATCTTTATTAAAAAATAATGGTAAAATATTATATTTCCTGTGACCGTTCACGCTTATTTCTTACATATTGCTATTCGCATTAACACTTTTCATTATGTTTCAGATTTTCCGGTGTAAATAATGCCGAAAGCGAAAACAAGACACCTGACCCGAAAGAAAAATGAAGAAAAGTATGGAGGTGGTCCTTGTGAATTATTAATGACCGAACCAAGCACTTACAGGCAGCTGATTCAATACTATTATGACCTTAATCATGCTAACCCTGGGGCAGATTTTTGGGCCTTAGTGCAGCAAGTTAGCAAGGATTTAAAATCCATTTGGTCTTCAGTGAATCCAAGGCTGCCTTTGATTAATGACAAATCCATTGACAGAAAGGTTAAAGACCTACTCACTCTTGTGAAAGACATTAATCGCAAGCATGCTAAGGCAAGTGTCAAGCGAAATCTGGATGCTAACTTGGACAAACTTTTTGATATCTCTGCCTGTTCCTGTTCTTTGGATATTTTGCCTTGCAGTGATTCAAGAGTATACTGTAAGAAGGACAAGTGTACACAAGAACACATCATCTGTGTTTGCCCTCGAAATGCAAAGGTGCCACTTGGAGGAAGAGCATACCTTCGTGATCAGCGATCCAAAACAGGTCCAAAGGGTGCATACCAGCTGTCTTCAGTGGACACAGCTGCTGCCAAAAGAGACAGGAAGGCCAAACAAGGACATCAACATGTACTACCTCAGGAGGAAGTTCAGCTAGTAGGATCTTTCATACAGCCTACAGAGTTGCCTGGACTTACAAGCAGTTCATCTGGTGGCGAGGTTAGTTTCCTTTTATTTATATTAATTATATATAATTATAAATAAATAAATAAAAATAAATAAATAAATAAAAATAAATAAATTAAATAAATAAATAAATAAATAAATAAAAATAAATAAATTAAATAAATAAATAAATAAATAAATAAAGAAAACGCATTAATATTTTCCATTTATTTTCAGGAAGGAGAAGATGAATGGCAGCCTAGGAAGAGGCCTTCAGGAGACTACAACCTTTTAAAGTTTCCCAGATATGCTATGGAACTTGTCAGAGGTGAATGTTCATCAAATCTGGGCGCAGCTCTTGGGAATGCCTTGTTCCATGACATCAAACACCTACTGAGACCTGAAGTTGACATCAATCACATCACGATTGACAAGTGCAAATTAGACAGGACCAAAGCCCAAATTAGGGTAGTTAGTGAGGGTGTGGAATCAGAGGAAAAGACACAGCTCATTTGTGTTGGTGTGGATGGGAAGGTTGACGAGAATACCATGATTACAAAGAAATAGAGTCTAGAGACACTGAAGGGGAAACTGTTCTCAGAAAGTGTGTTGACGCAGAACATCACCTCACCTTCAGCTATGAAGATGGAAAATCTCCTGACGCCTACTCGACCCACAGAACAATTCCTGTTATAGGTGCCACTGGTGAAGTCTTTGCTCAGGAGACATTCAGTGTTCTTGAAGAATATAATAGCCTTGAAAGTATCCGAGCCATTCTTCTTGATAATACCGCAACCAACACTGGCTGGAAGATTGGTTTAGTGGTAAAACTTGAAGAAACTCTGGGGAGGAAACTGCACACTATTGGTTGCGCACTGCATCAGAATGAACTCCCACTAAAAGCTCTTTTCAAAAAAATGGATGGAGTGACAACTGGCCCAAGAAGTTTCAGCGGGCCCCTTGGGCAAAGGTGCGCAGAAGATATCCAGGATGAACCTCAGGTACAGTTTGAAGCTGTGGAAACTCCAATCATTGAAGGGTACATTCCAGAGGAAGTACTGAAAGACCTCAGTCATGATCAAAGGCTTCTGTATGAGTATTGCAGAGGGATCAGATCAGGAAGAGTAGATGACAGATGGGCTGCTTGGAAGATTGGTCCACTTAACCATGCAAGATGGTTAACTCTTGCCATACGACTTCTTTGTTTGTACACAAGAGACAACAGACCAAACCTGAATTTGAAAAAGTTGGTCCATTACATTGTTCGAGTTTATGCTCCTGCATGGTTTGAGATAAAGGCACCCTCTAAGCTGCATGATTCTCCTCGCATCCTCTTCTCTGCTATCAGCCGACTGAGGCTGATTCCATTTGATGATGTGAAACGCATTGTAAAGCAGAACATCCAAGGTAATGTTTTCTGCCTCCGACCTGAGAACATCCTCTATGCCATGGTGAAAGATGATGAAGAGAGAATCAGGAATCTTCGGCTTCAGACTATACTCACTCTCAGACACAGGTAAATTTTGCCTTCTTGTAATTTTTTTTTTTTTTTTCTGCCAAAGCTGTTATTCTCCAAAAAATATGGAAAAAATATTATAATTGTCACTTTAAGTGGGTAATTTGTTTGTATTATTGAAACGGCAATATTTGAGTACTATTTTTCATTTATATTTATATTTTTATTTATATTTATATTTTCATTTTCATTTTTCATTTATAGAATGGAGAGCAACCAGGAAGCAGGGAAGAAAATTCCCCTGGTGAATTGGAATGCAAATCACTGGCATGAGCTCATCGACCTCACTGACCCTGATGTCATGGAACCACCTACGCACAGCACCTATCTGATGAAGAAATCCAGTCATTCATGGACACTAACACTGAGCCAGACATTCCAGACTTGCCTGCTCACTCTCAGAGTGTTGAGAGGAGTGTAAAATTAGTGACAGAGGCTTCCCATACCATGTACGGGTTCGAAACTCGTCACAGATGTATCCTTACTAAAGTACTGAGTAGGAAGATGCGTCCTGCATTTATGTCAAAAGGACATTATTCTCAATCTTATGATGATTTATATGAATAGTTTTTCTTTTTACTTGAGAACATATGATTTTTTTTGATTTATCACCTTTTGGAAGTATTTTTTTCAAGTTTTGTAGCCAAAATATGTGAATAAATTAGCAAAAATACATGTTTTTTCAACGAAATTTTATCATTTTATACTTAAAACACATGATATATACTAGGCATTGTCTCCTCTTGGGATAGAAAATGATACTGAGTTGCTACATCTATAATTAGTTAATATTATGTCTTCAAAAATGACGAGTTTACCTATCGCTTATGACGAAAATTGGGTCAAAAACCATAACAAACTTTAATTGCAAATTCGCAAGCAGGCCCTTATCCGTTTGCTCTAAAAAATTTTTGGGTTCATTTCTCAACCAAACCTAACTACTGGGCACTTATTCACCTTGCGATTTCAAAACATGTTGAAAATCGACCCTCCCTAATATATATACATATATATATTGCATCAAATTCTTTATACCTACTCGTATTAACATGAGAATAAGCTATTCAGTTTTCCCCACTTAATGCTCATATATTAGATTAAGAAAGGATTGATTGCGGGCAGTAACGCATTTACACGTATGCAAGTACCTTACGACTGAGAGAGGAATGAAGATGAATTTGAATAAGATTGAATGCAATGGAATTAAGTGGAACAAGATTTAGATTTAAAGGAACGCAATCGAAAATCGACTTTACTTGATTTGACCTTCTTCATGTCACCCATATATATATATATATACATGCAGTAGGGCAGTTATTATACAATATTTTGGTGTAGGATTGTATAGATTTAAATATAATAAAAATTATATTTACTTTTTACTACAGAAACTAATCACGTTTCCTTGAAAAAATTATCCATTATTTTATCCCAATAATTTTTCCTTTATATTATATGTACTGTAAATGGTGAATGATATATAATATATGTGGGAAACAGGGTCGGATGAACCATTAGATTGCTAAGGCCTTAGACCCTCATGTTTTTTTGGTCCTGCAGTTTAGGCACTAATTTTTATATCATAAACCCTAAATCTCTGTCACAAGGTTGGCTAAGTAATACCATATACGAGTATATCATAACTGCATAATTATGTCTTCAGAGCTGGAAAATAAGAGTTTCATAGGTTTAGTTAAAAGGCTTTTTGTCATTATACCTGATGGTGTATTATTGTCGATATGTATGTATGATTTTCATCCATTTTTGTATGATTTGCTTCAAAGGGTTAATCTGTTTCTGACGTTGTACGTAAATTCCACCCAGTAAATTCCACCCCCGTAAAATCCACCCAGTAAATTCCACCCATAGTAAATTCCACCCATGGTAAATTCCACCCATGGTAAATTCCACCCATGGTAAATTCCACGCAAAGGGTTATCAAAAAAGTTTGCAGTTTATTAAAGTTTATTAAAAAGTTTATGCAAAGTAAAAAAACTGGTAAAATATATAGGTCATAAAATATGGTTTGAAAAATATAAACTATTTTCTTACGCATTTAATGTAGAAAGTAGGTTTCCACAGCGGTTTACGATCATCTGTGACAAGCATGCACCCAAATTTGTGGAAGCTATGCGCAGCATTAGGAAAAGAAGAAGCCCTCACACAAACAAAACTTGCACACATTCGACGAGGGGACCAAAGTCACAAAAGAAAAGCCTATAATGTCATAAATGAAAGACTGAAGAGGCTAGTTCAGCTTTATAAGGCTAACTAATGAAAATATCACAACCTAAACTAACCAATCATCAAGGGCATACAGTTGACCTAATGATTAGTTAGGTTAGGTCGTGATATTTTTGTTAATTAACCTTGTAAAGCTAACTAAAAAAGGCTGGGGTGACGGATCTTCAGGTGATCCATTTATTGTACTTTTGGGCTCTTTTCCGTTCTACCCCAGAAAAAAAAAAATGAAATTATATATTATTTTCTACTGTAGTTTTACTTGCTGAATTCAATAATATATATCTTATTTTGGAGAAATTGATAACAAAAGAGTTATAGTCCAAATATTTTATTTAAAAGTAGAGATTGCATTTAAGATTTCAATAAAATGTTCTTTCCTTTTTGTCTTCTCCTCCACAGAAATTCACATAAATAAGAATCTATCATATTTCTAGATGTTCCCCAATGTCTCTTGTTCCTTTGTTTAGCTAAATCAACTGTACGCCCTTGACGATTGGTTAGGTTAGGTCGTGATATTTTCGTTAGTTAGCCTCATAAGGTTAACTAAAGAAGGCTGGGGTAGAACGTTATTTCCTTAACTATGTTTATAAAATTCCATTTATCATCCATAACAATATCTACAAAAGAGAGAAAAAAATTAATAATTATAACCATAACTAATTAAAGCACGAATACTTTCTCCAAAATAAAATATATATTATTGAATTCAGCAAGTAAAACTACACTAGAAATTGTTGCTGGGGTACAACTGAAAAGATCCTACTTTTGTACAACTAAGTTTATCTATTCCGTTAAATTTTTGGATGGAATTTACCATGGGTGGAATTTACCATGGGTGGAATTTACTATGGGTGGAATTTACTGTGGGTGGAATTTACTGGGTGGAATTTACATGGAACCGTTTCTGAAATTGTTTTTCAGACGTTGGGAATTTCGGCCAAGTGTAATGATCATTCAGCATGTCGAAGAAAGGGGGATGTTTTGTTTGATATCACATTTCGAGGCCAAGAAGGAAGAAATCATTCTCTCTTTGAATTGTATGCTGTTTATGCTGGGTTTTTTTAATGTTAGTCCGGTTGCACGGGGTGGGAATCCTGCATTGTTTGTTATAAAGCAAATCTTGACATATTTTGAAAGCTTATACCACCCCATTCAAGAATCCATCGGGTGTACACCTGACCTTGGCTTTTTCAATATGGCCGCCATTTTCCAAGATGGCCGGCGAAACTGAAAAATCCCATATCCTGGTCAATACTTAATGGATTTTGATGATCTTGATGTCATTTCTAGGGGTTTTTAGGATGATGAGTCGATCTGGAGGGGTTGCAGATGCTTTGCGAGTCGTTTTGACCCACATTCGTCAATACTCAAGGTCATTGGAGGTCAAACGCCCCCCGAAATAAGGTATATCCCATATCCCGGGCAGTCGTGGAGATATTTTGGTGATCTTACTGTCGTTTTTATGGTTTTGGGCTAGACTGAGTAGTTATATAGGCACATGATAACAGTAGGATATCATTTTGCAACTCCATGGGTCAAGTCAAGGTCATTTGAGGTTAAAGTTTGGCCTTGAAATATGATAATGCCACAGTTGACATCACTGTATTTGCTTTATTTCAGTGACAATTTCTACAATCTAGCTAACTGCTGAGCACTTAACACCTTTTCTGCAGATAAAACCAAATCATAATGCTTAAATGACATAACCCACATTATATGGAATGGATATTCGGATATAAACCACAATTTATGCTGAAGTGCAGGGCACATGCATTCTATGGAAGGTTGCAAAGCTACAAGATATGACCTCCTAAGCAAAACAAAGCTCACACCTAGTTGGGGGATTGGCATTGACAACTTTGATGCAGTTATTCACATTAGGTAACCATTTATTGGGGCAAATATCAAAAGACATGGTTGTGTCAGGATCGTCAGGATCATCAGTCTGCTCTTCGTTTGCGTTTTGGGTCAATGGATTGTTGCAATCCAAGCCGCTGCCACATGAACAGAACATTGTGCAAGGGATTCCGCGTCCCATGCAGCCGCAGCGACTCCCCCTGCATGCTGATTGTGATTCACACCCACATCTGATTAGCTTCAGAACTTCATCTGGTGCTAAGCACACTCCTTCAACAACTGTTTTTCGGATGAGAACTCTGTTTGTTTCGTCTCTCTCCCACCCATAATGCACAGGATCAAGTGGTGGTGGGTCACACTTTAGTGCATCGAGCCAGCCCGCCACAGTGTAGTGGGCTCTGAGCACATTTTGATGGAAAGCTTCAGTTGTTGGTGGTAGAGAACATAGTTTGGGTACTCGCTGACGATACTCAGTAAGAGATGAGGATTTCTTATCCCCATAGCATGCAACAATGAACGCTATTGCCTCTTTCTCGATATGGTCAAAGCATGCATCAAGGGACCCCAGCTTGTCTAGCTTCCGACCCTTCTTGGCTGTGGCAATGACAGTGGCTTTGCCGATGCCATGTATTGCTGCAACTGTGTCACAACCACTCAAAGCGTGTAGTTTGAGGATTTGTGGGATGATGTCTTTGTGCTGGGTTACAGTTGCTCGGATGTCCACTGATTTTCTGCCACGCACTGGAGACTAATGGGACAGCCTAGTTTCTTAAATTCATAGAAGTGAGTCAGCATGGCAAACATGTCTGTGTCATCACAAATGATAGAGATGCTGGCATCAGAATCTTTCTCAGCTTGTGCGATAGCGTGTTGTGTTATTATCACGTCAGCCTCTTCATGAGATGATGAGAGCTCCAATGCTGCTCGACTCCTGCCTCGCATAATGGAAGTCGGTATGGTCTGCCATCCTGCAAGCACTAGCTCATGTTCTTGGGTTACAGTTGCGAGATACTCACTGTCAGCAAGGATTTGCCCACAGAGCAGCCTGTTTAGTTGCTCCTTGTTCGCGGTGCACGTGAGAACAGCGTCTCTTGTAGGCAATGGGGTGTTGAGGTCCAGCTTGTGAACTCTGCTGCTCTTGCTTCTCATTCCCGGAGTGCTTGATTTCGGAAGGAAATCATAGTAGTGATCAAAAGCTAGTACTACAGATGCATGAGAAAGATGTTTCGGTAGCCATACTTTGAAGGTTTGGATAAATGTAGCAACTGTGCCACTAGCAGGCCAGTCGACTGTCCACAAAACAGCTGACACATCCATGATAACAAATGTTGGTCGACCCCATGTTCGAGAGGATGTTTCCACTCCCAAGTTCTGCTTCAATGCGGACTTAGTTGCAGTTCTCTTTAAGCCATCTGGTTGGAACAGTGCGGGTGGGTATGCCGCAAGCTCTGTTGAGAATACAGTACATGGGTCAAGTCAAGTTCGCGTTCGCTCATCAGCAAACCGATGACGCGTGCATAAATCGCTTCTTAGTCCATAACCAAGTGGGCACCCACCTTGATATGTTTCGTTTTACTTGCAAAGGTGATGACATGTTTGGAAATGGTGCTATAAAAGCCTTGTGGCCATGATGACTCGTACTGTGCCAATTGCGTCTTTCCAATACTAACAGCTCTATCGGCATTGGCATCTGGAGATGCCAGCTGCCCTGTCTGAATATTGTATAAGTTGCCTCATAAACCTAGATGCTGGAATGCGATATTGCACTGGAACTTTGATGTCATATTTCTCGGGTAATATACACTCACTGACTTTCAAACAAAAGAGACACTGTTTTTTAGGGTCATATACTGGGCCTTCACTGAGAACATCACTACGTAGTGTTTTTGGCTCCACTGTAGGGGTATCACATTCTCTCTTTTTCATGAATGCTGATAAATTCCGCTTGGACACATAAGTGGAAACACAGTTCTTGTGACAACAAAGGATTTTTGCTCCATCTTCCAAGAGAGGCTCTAGTCTCGCTCGAACATCTGGCTGCCCTCTGATGTCGCTGCTCTCTATGATTTTCTGAATCCTCCAACAATTTGAAAGACCTTTCTGACCTCCAGGACAGCTACGCAGGAAATCCTTGAAGAAACATTCGTCTGCAGCTTTTGTAGAACCTGAAAAATAAGAATACAGAGTAGTGATGGATCGAATGGTCGGTTTTTCACAACCGCGGTTGCGGTTGTGTTTGCGGTTGTCGATTTTTTTCCAACCGCGGTTGCGGTTGCGGTTATCATATACTAGGAAAAATGCGTAATTATTAACTGGATTTAGCCACTATAGTGCGATTTAGCCACACTTGGTACATAATATATACTAAATAGTATTTATTTAGTAAATACCTTATGTTGAACACAAGTTTTGCAATACACCGCTACCGCTATTTGTGTGTTGCAAAACTTGTGTTCAACATAAGGTATTTACTAAATAAATACTATTTAAATGAAGTATATTCTAAACTTATATAGCTATTATGAAAGAATAGGTCAAATTAATTAAAACCATATTTTGCACTAAGTGTGTTACCAGGATGAGGGACGAGGACCCATCGCACTGTTCATCCCACCTACCACTTTCCCCAGCCTCCACCCATTGGAAAGTTATGAATTATTATTCATTTGGAAAACTGATGTCAAACTTAATGACAGGCAGTGTGAATTTCAAGAATAATATTTTTGCTGCATTTTCACCTTTCAAGCGGCAACGCCTCTCATCGTACAACGTTCCCGCTCCACTGAAGAGCTGCTCGCTTGGAATGCTACTTGAAGGGCAAGCAAGATATGTTCTTGCAATACAGCCAAGTTCTTTGTATTTTAGTTCGTTATCTTTGACTATTGTACTAAAGGCGATTTTAGTTTGAAGAAAATTAAATAAAAATAAATGTTACTTCATGGATCTCACAGAGTAATAACTTAGAGCGCAGTTTAAACCAATTTTACTACGGCAGCCGTATGACGTCACGTTTAAGCACGCATAAGGAGACCCATCATTTTCTTTTTAAAAAAAGAAATATTTCTAATTAACCTAAAATTAAAATTAACTAAGCTTTTACAACCGCAACCGCACTTATGGAACGGCGGTTGCGGTTGCGGTTGCGGTTGTGAATTTTTGTGCGGTTGTAGTGCGGTTGCGGTTGCGGTTATTCGATCCATCACTAATACAGAGTACAAATCGCATTGAAATAATTTATCCTCAGCAAATGAAAACTAAACAATGCTCACCTGATATATTCTCCATATTCAGCAGTCAAAAAACAATTTTGGAATCAGCACAACCAAGACGTCATCAAACCACCAGGTGGGCAACACCATCAGCAATAATCTCAACCTGAAAAAAATAAGAGGAATAATTAGACATATTCGAATTCACCTTACGACGGGGAAAATAATCCCTGATTTCATTTTAAACCCTATAGAACTACTCAGTCTCGCCCAAAACCATAAAAACGACAGTAAGATCACCAAAATATCTCCACGACTGCCCGGGATATGGGATATTCCTTATTTCGGGGGGCATTTGACCTCCACTGACCTTGAGTATTGACGAATGTGGGTCAAAACGACTCCCAAAGTATCTACAACCCCTCCAGAAATGACACCAAGATCATCAAAATCCATCAAGTATTGACCAGGATATGGGATTTTTCAGTTTCGCCGGCCATCTTGGAAAATGGCGGCCATATTGAAAAAGCCAAGCGGGGTTCAGGTGTACACCCGATGGATTCTTGAATGGGGTGGTGTAAGCTTTCAAAATATGTAAAAATTTGCTTTATAACAAACAATGCAGGGTTCCAGTAAAATCAGGGTCTGTGCTACCGGACTATGTACAGTTGTGCTCATTATTCTTAGGACACTCTTGACAACAGATAGCGGCACCTGGCATATATTTGTTGTGTGTACTACAAACGGTTGTAACATTTTATGAATGAATCTGGGAGTGAGTGAGCGCTGATTGGTTGGTTGACTCATTGCCAAATGTCTTTAGAAGATAAATATTTCCATTCATCACTCTGGTTTACATATTACTAAGGAAACATAAATGAATAATTAAATATAAATTCAAGAAAGGATATATATATCGGGTGATTCATAAGTCTGTTACCACCGTAATGATGAATAAAAAATAACTACAAACCACAGTAACCTGTGATGTTTTTTATTTGATGTTATTTTTACACAATTACACATTGGAAATTAACAGTGGAAATTCTTTCTTTTAAATCATTGACATTACGAGGTTTTGTTGCATATACCCTATCCTTGACCATACCCCATATTTTCACAAATCAACAATCTGAAACACAGAAAATATTTCACCATTGCAGTGGTAACAGACTTATGAATCACCCGATATTAACAAGGGGGATGTCAATGAAGTGAATAAAAAATGGTCTTGTTAAAATTAAAAAAAAAACCTTCGGACGTGATGACAGTGTTCATGGTATTGGCAAGCCTGTCATCCTGAAATGAAGTTTCACTGTATAAAACCAGAGCCAGGCATTATTGCGCCTGAACAAATTCCATACTGATTCATTTATTCATTTATTTATCCTTAAGCATTTAAATATCCTCTTACAAATTGGTCCATTTTTTGGATAAAAAAAATGACCCACAATGTTTCAACCATTTTATGCAACAAGGGGGGTGGGGGTTAGCCCCCAAGTTGCATAAAGGGGGGTGAGGGGGTTTGAGGGGGAAGGGAGAATGACCTTCCCCATAGGAGTAACCTTAACGTGTCCTCGCCGTAGGCAAGTTTCCGAAGCACGAGCCCGCCTAGGGCAGGGAGCCGAAGGCTCTGCTTGTTTACGTTTAATATTGAACATAGATTCAGATATTATTTTGTGTTATAACAAAGACAGAGCAAAAACCTGATATATAAAAATAAATATGTAGGCGGTTTATGAATGAAAAAACAATGTTATGATGCATATTAAATTTTAATAACATTAAAACATTACCAGATTGATGGGTATCTATGGGTTTCATACGTCACTGCTTAGAATATGTTCCAATTGGCAAATGGACGACAGCTGAATGGATACTACTGGTATGGCATTGTTTTATCTGGAGTAAATCAACACTGATATAGTAATAAACAGTCACTGAGAAAAATATTATTTAGAAACGAAGAATGTTTTGTATTGAGACATCATCATAAATGCAAATAATTTTTTGTATTAAATTCCATGTTACAACTTAAGTGTTGAACCACTGCATCTGTGATTCTTGGCGGTCTCTCACCTCAAAGGAGAGAATTACAGAAAATAAAACTATTACAGTGATTTATATCAATAAACATACAGTAGAGCCATTTAAATTATGATATGTGACAATTTTGCAAAGGTGTTACACATTCATAATTACCATTGTATTTGAGAGATATTTTATACATGAACAAAACAAGTTGAATATCTTGTCCAGCCACCGTTGTTGTCTATGACTTCCTGCAGTCGAGGTGGTATAGAAGCATATTTGATACGCAACCATGCTGTCTAAGAAAGAGGTCATTCACTTATTACACCCTGAAAAGCAGTGACTCACCTGAAATGAAAGAAAAACTCCTGAAAATGCGGCAAGATCTTATTCTGAAATTTGAGTTTGCAGAGAAAAAGATCGAGACATTTTTGGGCAAAAGTGGATGGGGAGTATCCTTTGTTTACTAAAAAGGCAAAGAAAGTGCTGGTACCTTTGGCAACAAGTTATCGTTGTGAGGCAGGCTTTTCAGAAATGATGGTCATAAAGGACAAACTGCGAAATCGGCTGTACATTGAAGGCGATTTACGCAGCGCCTTCAGCGAAACTGAACCCAGAATTCAGGCGTTAGTTCAGCAGAAACAGTTGCATCCCTCGCACTAGACTAATAGTTGGTGGTGACACATTTTACTTGCTTCCTATGTAATGCTTTAGCCATTCTTCCACCAATATCATATGTGTTTAACTTGTACATTAGGGTGGTAGGCAAAACAGCAACGTGGTGGAATGATTCACGCCAGGCCACTATTTTATTTTATTATGGCTAGTGAACTGATATGCCAAGATTTCCTTCTTATACCAATATTTAGAACTGCCGCATGCTAACCAAAGTTTTCTGTTACATATAGTTCGAAAAATCCAATAATATGAAGCAATAACCAATTCAGTTCTTGAATAGGCATGGTGTTGGTGTGGTACGTGTGGTACAGGGTGTCTTAGGGTCATATTTATTAATTAACCAATATTAATAATGTATTGTCTTATGGGCGTGGCTCATAAGTAAGTCTCAAGAGAGGCTACTTTTCTTCAGTATGAGCTGTGAGGCGAAACTGCACTTCTACAGTCTTTACTTATTTGTCGAAGGTGTTGAATTGTATAATTTTATTCACAAGATAGTAACCTTTATTTTAATAACATGTGAATATTATTAATTTTCGTGTTTTATTTTCAGATCTAGATGATATGTTGTAATAATGGTAGTGTGTACATGGTCACAAATAAAAATTTATCTTGTTGGAAGTCCTTCAGACAAAATTCTAGGTGCTCGTCTCCCTTCGCAAGGAGATGTTATTCGTACATTTTTTCACTATCACAAAACTATGAAAAAGACAATTTATGAAAGTGCCAAAGCCACCCTAGAGCAAGTGTTTATGTTCTGGGAAAAGGCACGTTTCCCAACGACGCAAATGAAGCACGCCATTCAAAGGCTGGAGAAACTTCATGGACGACGGGAGACCCTTCAGAAAGGTGCCAAGCGTGGAGGAGCTACTCAAAAAGCTAAGGAGGTGGCTTTTATTGAGGATTTATCAAATACATTCTACATATCTCATCAATATGCAGAGGACATGATCAAAATCCCTGAAGACAGAATTGCTTCAGGCCCATTTGTGTGAAGGAAAGGCATTAACTTCTATGGGATGTGCAGATGTCAGTCTGGCGAAAAAGGAAAAGCGAAAGCTGGAAAGAGAGGCCGCAGCAAATGCACGAATTGAAAAGGCTGCGAAACAGCTACATTTTAAGGACACAGTCTCTCACCTCTCGGATTTCAGTGAAACTGACTCCACCAGTTCATTTGACGAAGAAGCTTTTGGCACTTCTCTGCTTACCAAGTGCCGTAGACCCACAAATGTAATTACTTCAGAACTTTCTGCTGCATTGGACAGAACGAAGGTATCGGATCGAAATGCTATCTATACATTGGTATCCTTCTCCAAAGCCATGGGTCATGATCCATCGAAAATGGCTATAAACAGATGGACTATTAGGCGCAACCGAATTAAGCATAAGGAACAGCAGATTACCGATGCTAAGACAAATCTTGATTCGTCCGTTCCGATTGTGGTCCATTGGGACTCAAAGCAAATGGAAGATACTTCTGGGAACTTATAATAGTCGAACGTCTCCCGATTGTTATCTCCGGGCTAGGCATTGTGCACCTTCTCAATGTTCCAAAACTTCAAAATGGAAGGGGAGAAACTATGGCACGAGCAGTGGTTGAATCACTTAAAGAATGGGAAGTAGAAGACCACATAGTTGCCATGTCTTTTGATACAACAGCTAGTAACTCTGGGCAACGCTCTGGTGCTGCTGTTCTCATAAAGCAAAAACTTCGAAAATATCTCCTTTATTTTGCCTGCAGACATCATATCCTTGAGGTGTTTTTTTCGAATGTATTTAATCGAGTGATGAGTTCCTCCTCAGGACCAGAAGTCCAACTTTTCAAACGCTTTAAGATGAACCGGCCATCCAATGTGCCCGAAAGAATAAACAATGCAAGTACTGACGGGGAAACTAATCGCATTATACTACTTAACATTCAGCTGAAGAATGAGGCAGTAGAATTTCTGGCAGCGGCCTTGAATCAAAACCATCCTCGAGCCGATTACCGTGAGTTTTTAGAGTTAGTGTTGATCTACTTAGAAGTTCCTCCTCATGGAGTCATCCAAATTAATGCCCCTGGTGCTGTCCACAGAGCTCAGTGGATGGCTAAAGCTACCTATGGTCTCAAGGTGTTCCTTCTCCGAAACCAATTTAATGTGACGCCTTGTGAGCTCAAAGACATCCAAGCGCTGAATCTCTTCACTGCTTTTGTTTATGTGCGTGCTTGGTTTACCGCAGCAAACACGATTCACTCCCCTAATAATGACTTGAAAACACTGAAAGCTTTGATCAAGAACTATGATACTGACCCTGATGTTGCAAGAGTTGCTACAACAGCAATGCTTCGCCACACATGGTACTTGTACGGGGAGAATATTGGATTGTCTTTCTTCGACGACTCTACAGACTTTACTGTCAAGAGGCAGATAATTCAGGCTTTAAAAAAGCATTCCGTATCTACCGACAGACCTCCTATCCGGCCAGAAATTTCTCTAGAGAAGGTTCCTACCATAATAATTTCAGAGTTAGTGACAAGGAAGACGATGCGATTCTTTCGGATCTTAAGCATTTCAACAGTATTCCTCGAAAAAGATCCTGAGACCTGGCCGCAAAATTCTGAGTATGTTAAGGGGCAGAATCTTATTTCAGGTATCAGTGTTGTCAACGACATTGCAGAACGAAAGATAGCACTTACTCAAGAATATAACAATATCCTGACCAAAGATGAGTCTCAAAGAGCATTACTATAGGTCGTCACACAACACCGTAAACAGTTTCCCAGTGCAACAAAGTCAGTTGTAAAGGGTACATTATTACAGTAAAGGGTTTTCCGTTTATGTATGTTTAATTTTTTCATTACTTGGATATTTGCCATTTTCCAAAGCATTTTCAGTCATATTTTAGTTAAATATTGTGATTTATATCAATAAATTATAATTTGAATTTATCTTTCACTACCTTTTAAGAAATACATTCATGTATCTCATGTAGAATAGATTCAAGGTGGATGCGGCACCCCTATATATAAAACTATTGAGCTCATATTTCAAATAATGAATAAAATCACGAAAAGAAATGTAAAAATGACATGGCCCATTAAAATATATCTAATTCGATTTTTCAGCACCACCCTATTTTACATAAGGCAATGTGTATATATGTATAGAAATATACGAGTATTATGTTTATAAAATTTTAATAATTATTCTCATGCTCAGTAAAATGAAGTTTCCTGTGCTTTTCGCAGGGGTATAATTTCCATTTGGCGATTAAACAAAAGCGGTAATCACAAAAAAAGTTTGGGAACCGCTGGTGTAGCAGTTAAATTACCATTTTCCAAACTGTTTCCACATTCCAAAATTCCACCTGACTTTTAACATATCACGTGACACCACATGACGTCATGACGGAGGTGTTAACAGGTATGGTGACTAAGAATGAGCTCACACTATTCCTGAATCTCATCGAAGCAACTACTCTGCCGAATGGATTATCATCACCAGAAAATTACTGAAAGGGGAAGAATCATCGGCATGAATTAGAGCGGGCTGTCTCCAACTCAAATTGCAAGAGAACTTGGAATTTCCAGGAACACTGTTTATATATGGTTGAAGAGGTGGCAAGAGGAAGGGAATCTACGAGATCACCGCACAACAGGGAAACCTCGACTGACAACTGCTGCTGATGATCGGAGGAGCTGCGATGTTACCGAAACCCATCCCTTTACCAATGCTGTTGCCATAATGGAACAATTACAGCTTGATGTTTCGGCAATGACAGTAAGGCGGCGCTACATGAAGCTGGGTTACACCATCGGACCCCGGCTATCAAGGAGAAGTTATCTCAGCATCATCGAGAAAATAGACTTCGATTTGCGCAACAACATGTTGACAAAGGACTTGACTTTTGGAGCCGAGTGATATTTACCGACGAAAAGACCTTTTCCTCCACATCCCATGGCCGTCTTCATTGTTGGAGGAGCAATAATACTCGATATACTCAAGAGCACATCTATGAGGAAGCACGTACCGGTCAAGCCACCTATAACATGTGGGGATTGATTCAGCTGTATGGTGTAGGAGAGCTCACCAAAATAGAAGGGAGGTTTACTGCAGACCAGTATGTAGGAATTTTCGAAGAGGTTATGCTTCCTTCTGTGCGTGCATATGCTCTGCCATTTCGTGAGCGAATCATTTTTATGCATGACAGGTCCCCAATTTACACAGCACGGATCGTCACACGCTGGTTCTTTGAACAAAGTAATATCGACCTTCTGGATTGGCAAAGTAGGGGTTGTGATATGAATCCTATCGAGAATATATGGGCCAATATTGTAAATATGTGGGAACCAGCTGAGGAACGAGCAACGGACCAGCTTTTACAACACACATTTAGTGAGTGGGAGGTGCTGATGAGGAATCAACAGCTGGTGTATAATCCTGTTGCTTCTGTGTCACATGAACTGTAGGAAGTCATAGACATCAAAGGTGGCTGGATAAGATATTCAATTTGTTGTGTTCATGTATAAAATATTTCTCAAATACAGTAGTAATTATGAATGTGTAACACCTTTGCAAAATTGTCAAATATCATCGTTTAAATGGCTCTACTGCATGTTTATTGATATGAATCACTGTAATAGATTTATTTTTTGTAATTCTCTCCTTTGAGGTGAGAGACCGCCAAGACTCACAGCTGCATTGGTTCAACACTTAAGTTGTAACATGGAACTTATTAACACAAAACAATTATATACATTTATGATGCTGCCTCAATAAAAAATATTCTTCGTTTCTAAATATTTTTCTCAATGACTGTTTATTACTATATCAGTGTTGCTGATCTAGAAATAGCATTTGCTCCGGATATAACAATGCCATACCAGTAGTATCCATTCAGCTGTCGTCTATTTGCCAACTGGAACATATTCTAAGCAGTGACGTATAAAACCAACAGATACCCATCAATCTGGTAATGTTATAATGTTATTAAAATTTAATATGCATCACAACATTGGTTTTTTTTTCGTTTATAAACCGCCTTTCCTCGCCGTTAGCAAATATCTGTGAATCACCAGAGACCGAAAAAGCATACATGGGTTGAAGGAGAGAAGCAAATTGTGCTGGGTTGTTTCCAAAAAGGCCCGCGAGAAACTACACGTTTTCCGAGCCTATATAAACACGTGTTCATTAAAAATCCCTCTCACTCTGCTCGTTACCACTACTACTAAATTTTCACTTTCACGTAGCACAATTCGATCTCAGTCTTCCAAGCAACCGTTCACCAATACACGAAGTGAATCACCACTTGAGGCGACCTACAATTTTATCTCGCAGGAAGCAAACATCACTCTACCCGCGTTATCCTTCTGGCCCTGCCTTCACTCATCCTTCACCACGATTCGATCAGCGCCCTTTCAACAAGTCTATCAACGAGCCCTCAACACATCCTCCTGCCGGTAGGTCTGTACGTCCTCAGATTATCTCCATCGAAACTCAGTACTGTCAACCTTCACGTAGGCTTCTTCAGCCTTCAGAGTTATCTCCGTCAAAATTGCAGGTCGGTAAGCCTCTTGTGGGCCCTCACTCGGCCTACAGTGTTTTCGTACGTCGTGCTAGAGTATTCAGGATTCAAAGCTGAAAAGTGTACAAGCTCTGCTTAATCAAGTAAGCCCAAAAGTTACGCAACAACCGGCAAACTAACTTTCCTATTATGACTATAGTAGGCCTGCTGACTTATTTTGCCGTATTCAATTATCTTACCATATTTGTATTCGCTTGTTTATTTGCTCATTTATGTATTTTATTTTACTTGCCTAAACCGTTTACTCTACCAACACCGTACTTTCATTACCTCCGTTATTATTTGGCTTAATTATCATACTTCTTATTGTGTGTTCACTGCCGCATATCTGCTTAGCCTACCTGAATTAGTGTTTCTTGTAATTAATATAGCACAGTTACCATATACAGAATTGTTAATCACTGTGAACAAATAATTTATTTATTTTTCTAATTAAACACAAAACAACACAGCAATTTCTCTCTCCCTATTAAATATTCGGATCAAGTAAAGATAAGCACCCCCAGCCTTCTTTAATTAGCCTTATAACGCTAACTAACGAAAATATCACGACCTAACCTAACCAATCGTCAAGGGCGTACAGTTGACTTAACGATTGGTTAGGTTAGGTCGTGATATTTTCGTTAGTTAGCCTTATAAGGCTAATTAAAGAAGGCTGGGGGTGCTTATCTTTACTTGATCCAAATATTCTTTGTTTGGGCTGTGCCCCGGACTGGTGACCCCTAATTATTCATTTCAATTTAATTCATAAATTCTAGTAAGCCTACTTTCCGGGCCACTACAAATTAGTGATCCGTAGGCTACTATATATGTATTTTTATATATATTAGGTTTTTGCTCTGTCTTTGTTATAACATAAAATAATATCTGAATTTATGTTCAATATTAAATGTAAATAAATAAATAAATGAGTCAATAAATAACTACAGGGGGGATGGGTGGTGCAAGTTGTGGAATTTGCTCAGGGCGCAATAATGCCTACCAACGGCTCTTTTTTTTTATTGAAACTTCAGTTCGTTCAGGCTTGCCAATACCATGAACACTGTCATCACGTCTGAAGGGTTTTCTTTTTTAGTTTTTACAAGACCATTTTTTATTCACTCTTCATTAATATCTACCTTGTTAATATACAGGGTGTTTCAGGAGGAAAGGTCAATACTTTGGGAGGTGATAGTATCAGTCATTGTGAGAAAAAAAGTTCATATGAACATGTGTTTAATTCTGAATGGTTACGGAGATAGAGCTGTTTGAATCTGATGCGCGCGCAGCTCTTCCTCCCCCTTCCCTCCCCTATAACTTTGAACCATGTAAGCTGTAATGTAAACATGTAGCATAAGCCAATCGACAGCTGACTGTTGTGAGTGACATTGTTTGGTGTTTGAAGCAGTGTTAAGAATGCCACACACTTTCACACATGCCGAATATGCAGATATGGTGTATGTCTACGGTTTTTGCAATGGAAGTGCAACAGCTGCTGTTGCAGAATACCGTCGACGGTTTCCGAACCGCAGAATTCCGGATCGAAGAGTATTTACCAGGGTTTTCAACACATTGCGTGAGATTGGTGCACTTCCCAGCGCTCATGTTTCATCTGAGCGTGAAGTTCAACAAGATGTGGATGAAGTGGAAAACATTCTTCAGTTGGTAGAGCGTAGTCCTACTACTAGCTCACGAAGAATTTCTACACGTCTTGGTGTACCACACACAAGAGTATGGCGAACATTACGTGAGGAAGGCTTGCATCCATATCATGTACAGCGTGTACAACACCTTCAACCAGGAGACGCTGCCATGCGACTGGACTGCTTCGATTAATACTGTTCACCGATGAAGCTACTTTCACCCGTGACGGTATCAACAACACTCGTAACTCTCATCGGTGGTCAGACGAAAATCCAAATGCCACTGTGGAAACAAATTTTCAACATCGCTTCTCTGCCAATGTGTGGTGCGATATCATCGATGATCAGCTGATTGGCCCTGTTACTTTAGAGAATCGTCTTACAGGACAAAGTTACCTAGAATTTCTGCAAAATGAATTGCCAGGACTATTGGAAGATGTTCCTTTGGCTACACGCGCTGGTATGTACTTTCAGCATGACGGAGCTCCTCCACATTCTACCCGTCTGGTGATGCAATACCTAAATCAAACTTTCCCTGGTCGATGGATCGGCGGCGGTGGTCCCATTCAATGGCCACCAAGGTCTCTAGACCTCTCTCCGTTAGATTATTGTTTGTGGGGGTGGATGAAAAGCCAAGTTTACAAAAGAAAGGTGGATACACGAGACGAATTGCTTGCGCGCATTTTTGATGCTGCTGCCCGCATAAAGGAACGTCATGATCAACTCAGACGAATAACACGCGATCTTCGCACACGAGTTGCAAAGTGCATTGAGGTTGACGGTGGAATTTTCGAAAACGTATTGTAAACTGTAACAAATTTGTCATTTCTGTATCTGATACCATTCAAAATGCCAATGTTTAAACATTCAGAATTAGACACATGTTCATAGGAACTTTTTTTCTCACAATGACTGACACTATCACCTCCCGAAGTATTGACCTTTCCTCCTGAAACACCCTGTATATCGCCTTTTTTAATTTATATTTAAACCAGAGTGATGAATGGAAATAATTATGTTCTAAAGACATTTGACAATGAGTCAACCAACCCCATCAGCGCTCACTCACTCCCAAATTCATTCATAAAATGTTACAACCGTTTGTAGTACATACAACAAATATGCCAGGTGTCGCTATCTGTCCTCATGAGTGTCATACGAATAATAAGCGCAACTGTACATAGCTTTTGTTAGTTGTTAAATTTGGATAAATATACATTTCTATTTGTTTGAAGATTTTATGAATTATATACTGTACAATATATAGTACATATATAGACCCTCCACTCTTATTATCCTTAGGCCCATCGCAGCCTTAATCCGGCCCTAGTGGCAAATGTAAACACTTGTATTAAATAATGTTTCTGCTGCCGATGGAGTACTACAAAAGTTTGGGTTCTTTTACGGTCAAAATATACACTAAAAAGGAAACTATAATTTATATGCTATCCTATCAAAATATTGAATCAATCCATTATGAATAGTGTTACTTTTTAATATATAATATTTGAGATTAAATGTGGATTCGAAGAACCACGGGTTACTACATCATATATATATATATATATATAGACGCTGTCCTCATTCTTGAAATATAAAAGTGAGGCTCTAATACTACAGTATATCTTCCAAGGCATTAAAAAATAAACACATGGTATTTGACAATGAATCTACTTATCAGCATCCAACATAATGTTTAATAATAACGAGATTCCAGTACCTCACCATTAGACGCAATTTTTCATGGGCACCATTTGTCATATCATTAGTAAAACAGCTGCCAGAAAGTTTGGAGACTTGTAGCGAGCTAAGCATTACTTTACAGACAACCAGCTGGCTGACCTATGGTCAGTATGTATTAAATCTGCATTTCAACATTTTTATATGACCTAAAGCATCATCATTAAAACAATCAGTAAGAGAACAATCAAAATTAAAAATTTCCCCTTATATTTACAAATAATTTCAGTCACCGATGCTCCGAAGAGCTTCATCCATATACCATCCATTCATCTTTCAATATCCACAAGGATTTACCTCTGAGGACACTCATGCCTTTCCTGTACAAACACTGCAATGAAGTGTTCATTTCAACGTTCATTCATACCTTGAACTTCTGTTCTTTGAAATCACTTCCGTAGAGCATTTTCCAACAACAGTACACTCTATTAGTGTTCAGAACTAATTCACATAAACACCTTTCTTCTTTTGACGGACGACACCCATGGTAAATAAACAATAGGACGGTCAGGCCAACCTATCCTTCGCTTAATGAATGAATTAATAAAAAGTTGGCTCTTCTCTCAGAAAGTAGGGGCTTCTTTGGAACAGGCCAGGAACAGGTTATTGCGGAATAACTTTAAACGTAAAAATCATAACGTAAAGTATTTTTGCCTTAAATTCTGCGACTAATAAATGATATATTACTGAATACAAATGATTCACATTAATCGTCAAATCACCGTAGTACGAAGGCGTAGAAGTTACACTAAATCCCAAAATGGATGAGGACAACAAAAAAGGTGTTCTTAATATATATATATATATATATATATATATATATATATATTATATATATATATAATATATATATATATAATGATTTCTATGTTACTAGTGATATCAAATAATATATAAAAGGATACCATGAGTAATCTAGAAATCATAAATTGTTGGGATTCTAAAAGTGGAAATTTTTATAATTACCAATAAGTGAAAATACAGTATAAATTTAGTTAATATTTTAGAAAAATGTAGAAAACATTTCGACCAAGAAATACCAATCGTTTAACTTAATTATAATTGTTAAAATGAGAATCCTTAAGTCCTTTTCAGTTAGGTGGGGATTCACGAAAACAGTGAACAAAAAAGATAAAGATGGACGACAGGCGACAAGCGGAAAAGAATGTTCTGGAAGGCTGCTCTAAAAAGCACAGTATGGACAAAGAAAAAAAGACTGAAGGATTGAGATGTTTCTAAGCAATCCGATTCGGCGCATTCAGACTTCATCAAATCTTTTCATTATTTCAATCATTTTAACTTAGGCCATAGATAAAAATCAATTTAATTTTTCCCATCAGCAAAGTATTTTCCTTGCCTGCCCTCGGCCATTTTTGAAAATATATAACGTAAATTCAGCGTTTAGTTTAAAATGTAGACCTAAGATAAAATTGAAAAGTTTTCGCGGTGTTCTTTTCGCTTTGTTTTCAACAGTGATTAATGTAGTCGTTTTTCATTATACAGGAAGGATGGGCCAAGGGCGAATGCCCACAAAAACGCCTCCCCCATAGAGGAAAAAGAGAGCCAAAATCAAGGTCCAAGGTTTTTGAGGTGCTTGCACACGATACGTAAGAAAGAGGAGGTCATAGACAGAGGGAAAGATGGAGTGAGGAAGATTGTTCCAGAGTTGACCGGTTGAAGATGAAAGGCTGAAAATACCGACTAATTCTTGCGGGTTAGAGAGTTGGACAAAAAAGGAATGAGAATATGTCGAAAGTCTGGTGCTGCTTGTTCTTCTTAAAGGAAGAGGCATGCGGTTAGAAGTTTCAGAAGAGTAGTGTCCGTTATAATAGTGATAATAAAGAAAGAGTGAGGCAATATTGCAGCGAAGAGAGAGGGGTCGAAGAGAGTCAGTAAGAAGCAAGGAAGTGATGAGACGAAAAAAGTCTGATTCCACTCGGTGAAGTAGAACTGTGTGGGTTGAGCCACCAACATATGAGGAGCGGATTCCATACAGGGGCGGAGAAGACCCCTGTACAGAGACAGCAACTGAGTGGGGGTGAAGAAACCGCGGAGGTGGTACAGCACACCTAACCTTTTAGAAGCTGTTTTGGAAAGAGCGTATATGTGATCTTTCCAAGAAAGGTCAAGAGAAAAGGAAATGCCAAGAATATTAAGAGAAGAGGAAGAATTGAGTTGTTCATTGCTGAAGGTAAGGGAATAGTCGCGTGGAAGATTGTGACGAGTAGACAGATGAAGGAACTGAGTTTTTGAGGCATTGGAAGCCACAAGGTTTTTCTGCCTCAATCAGAGATAGTAGAAAGATCACAGGTCAGGTGCATCATAGCTGTCACAGGTGAATCATGGAGTGACTGTTTAGATTGTGCTCTGTGAAGCGGGTGGAGAAGTGAAAGTGGAATCATCAGCATAGGAGGAGTGGATAGGACAGAAACGGATAGGAGGATAGAAGGATAGAAACGGAAGGAGGGCAATTTCGAAATTAAAGATTTGTGTCAGACTCTATCAAATGCTTTTGGTACGTCTAGCGCAATAGCAGAAGTTTCAGTGAAATTGCACAAGGAGGATGACCAAAAGTCAGAAAGATATGCAAGAAGATCGCCTTGCGGAAACCATACTGACGATCTGAAAGAAGATTGTGAGGAGAGAGGTGTTCAAAAGTCTTCCAATTAAGGATAGATTAAAAAACTTTAGAAAGGTAAGAAATCAAAGCAATTGGACGATAGTTGGAGAGTTGAGAACGGTCACGGTTCTTTGGGAAAGAAAAGTACCAGCTGAAAGACAAAGACGAAAGAGTTAACCTTAGCAGAGTGTCGACACAGCAGTTTTATATATATATATATACACGCAGATATATAATATATGCATATCTGCGTAGGCCTACTCTTGTTGGAATACTAAAAAAGACCATGTTGTGATTTTAATTTTGATTATGAGGTAACGGTGACACTTAATACCTTATCCTTAACACTGAATCATTAAATTCTTTGTGAGCCTATTGTGAAACTTTTAGCCCACAGAAGTTCGGTGTTTATGAGATTATATACAATACACAAACTTAGTTCTGAGTTCATCCGAGTTTATATGAAAATTACACTGGCCAACAAGTATTTTTCATCAGATATAATTATGGGTGGGCTAGATAGCTGTTGGGACGCTGATTCCAAATCTGTTTTCGGTTTTCCTCTAGTACGTCTAGTTTTCGAGATGAGACCGGTCATAATAAATATAATATACATATAATGATACTATATACCGTATTATATATTATGCAATATATAGTATTATATACGGTATATTATACAGTATAGAGTACTATCTACTGTCTCTCTATAACATATAATATGCGTCCTTTATATAATATAATATATAAGTTATAATATGCATATAACTATATATAATATAATATATAATACCATATATACAATAAATAATATGGGTCCTTTATACATGTAGCGCAGTATTTTGTCGTTGCAGCTTAGGTCTAGATGGCATTTTGTCGTTTCAACTTAGACTTTCCGCAGGTTGTCTTGTGGTATTTTAGGTGAAAGCAGTTGCTGGCCACAAATTTGCAAACGTTGCACATGTACACACTTTTATTCTTTGGCGTAACAGTCACATGTCTAGTTGTGTGTTGTTTTGTTTTGTGTCGCCCACTTACACATTTTAATTTTTTTAGGTGATTTACATCAACCCACTTATCGATCATCATGCCTCGAAAGTGTAAAAATCACCCCGACTAAAGCACAACGGTGTACAATCACGATGGATCTTCGGAAAACTTACCGGTTATACTTCGGCTGTCCACTAGGCAACCAAGATAAGACGTGGGCGCCACATGTTATCTGTACCGCTTGTTCGAATGGATTACGTGACTGGTTGAACTAAAGGAAAAAGTCGATGCCATTCGTTATACCTAGGGTGACCAGACGTCCTGCATTTTTCAGGACTGTCCCGCATTTAGAGTTTCTGTCCCGCAAAAAACATTGACCAATGCGGGACAATGCAATATCCCGCATTCTTGTATTTATGCAATTTTCGTACAAATGAAATGTAATTTGCATTCATTATCGTAGATTTGGCATCCGCGCATCCCATCATAAACGTTTTAAAACGTTTTTGAAACCTCCAGTACGACAGACCTCGACGGCCGACGCTCGTCAATTAAAATTTTGAATTATAATGGTGTTGACGTGTTATTTAATTGTCAGGGTACCCATACATTTTAAAAATGACTTCAAAAAGAAAGTGTACTTTCAATGAAGATTTAGAGAAAGAATATCCTTTTATTAAAATGTTTTTCAATAAATTAGGTAAGTAAACTATATAAAATTACTTTTTGGTAGTACAATTATTTGTCCGTTATATATCTTTGAAAGATAAAGTAAAATGCCTATAGAGTGCTGCAAAATGCTTTTAAAAGGTATTGGTTGACCTGTGGAGTGTTATCGAGATATCATACGAGTATATTAGTGTACCAATGGATCCGTCCCGCATTGGGATCGCAAAAATCTGGTCGCGTTAGTTATACCCATGATATGGAGAGAGCCGAGAGACCATCATGGCGATTGTTACTTTTGCAATGTTAACATAACTGGATTCTCCGTGAAGAGCAAACATAACATCGTTTATCCGAACGTAGACTCCGCTATCAGACCGTTCCCTCACGATGACACGATGCTGATTCCGGTATCTCCACAGCATGGAATCGATTTTTTAGAAGACGGGAGATGCGGGACCTTCGACCGATCTTGACTACACACCTGAAGAAGAGCAATCGGAGCCGGAGAGGCTTACCCTCGAGACTCAAGTAGAAACACTTACTTGAGAAGAACGTCCGAGTGTATCACTATCGAAAACGAAACCATGATTTGGCGACATTCTTTACAGTAGACGGTCCGCTCTGCTATTGCCATGATATCAATGAACTTTTCGAGAACTTGTCACAGGTACACACCATCTGAGTGGTGCCTTTTCAGTGATTCTTCACAGCGAAGCTTGAAAGCGGTTCTCCTGCATAACAGGAACTTAAAGCCGTCCATCCCGATCTCCCACTCCGTTCATCTAAAGGAGACGTACGATAACATGAACATACTACCCGAAGCAATCCAATACAGCACTCATCAATGGAATATCTGTGGTGATCTCAAAGTCATTATGTTAATGGGCATGCAAGGAGGGTTCACGAAATACTGTTGTTTCCTATACCTATGGGTCAGTCGTGCTACCGTAGATCATTACATCAGACGTGACTGGCATCAAAGAACCACATACGAGCCAGGAACGGGTAGTGTCCAGTGTGTTCCTTTAGTAAAGTTTAGTTGATCCAAATAAAATTTTCCTGACACCTCTCCACATTAAGCTCGGCTTAATGAAAAATTTTGTGAAAGCGATGAGTAAGGCGAATTCGAGAGGTTTCGACACCTTGTTGAGAAATTTGCAAACATCAGTGCCGCGAAATTGAAGGATGGAATCTTTGTGGGGCCCCAAATCAGGGAGGTTCTGCAGGATGAAGGCTTTGAAGAAAGCCTCAATGCCTTAGAACTAAAAGCATGGCAGGCTTTCAAATGGGTTTGTGGAAACTTCTTCGGTAACCACAAGTCTCCCACATACAAAGATGGAGTTCAGAAACTGCTCCATGCATATCAAGAAATAGGCTGTCGCATGCCCTTGAAAATACATTTTTTACATTCGCGTCAGGTTTCTTTCCCGAAAACCTTGGCGCAGTGAGTGACGAACAGGGGCAACGCTTCCATCAAGACATCCAGTCAATGGAAAATCGCTACCAAGGTTTCTGGAACGAAATTATGCTGGCAGACTACTGCTGGATGTTGTACCGCGACGATCCGGAAAAGGTTTATAAAAGAAAATCGTACTCGCAACGTTTTTAGGTTGGTGTACATTTTTTTTATGAATAAATTTGTACTTTTTACGATAAATTGTGCTGAAATTAACACCAGTCATATGCCAATAACTAGATGTGCTAGAGGAAAACCGAAAACAGATTTGGAATCAGCGTACAAAACTGGTCAAGAAAAGTGTGTATGCAGCTTTGATGAGAGAAAAAAGTTCGATTTTGTCGATCAGTGTTATAAGAGATTATATACAGTATGTTGCAACTTAATTCTGAATGTTATTTGAGTTTATACGAGAGTTTATCTACGCTAGCTACCATCCTGTGTGACACTCTGAAACTCATTTTGTGTGAAACATAGGCATTCACTTCTGATTAATTCACGCTACTACTTATTCGTATAAAATCACGTTCATTTCCGGCCACGTCACCACCACCACTGCTACCACAAGCACCAGTGGCGGCTCGTGACTAAAAATTCTAGGGGTGCTGTCTCTAAGAATGGGTTGAAATAATTACTGAAATAAAAGGATGAGCATTGAGCAATGAATAAAAGTTTCAAAAGTTATTGAAAAAGTTATTCGGTGAGCTCATCCTTATATTGTTCTTGATTATTTCAATTGTAAATAAAAAATTTAGGGGTGCTGCAGTTCCGCAGTGCCTACCGACGAGCCGCCACTGACCAGCACCATTATCGGTCCCACCTTCGTCAGGGGACCCCGAAATATTTACTCCCTTCGAAATAACTGAGGAATAAAAAGAGATTGGACCATTGCTCTCAAAATATGCGACTTTCATTTGCCCCATATACGCAACTCTCACAAAGGAAAAACACTGAAGTCTGATTTCCCAGATGATCAGCGGAGATCTTCCGTCTTGCCTGATCAGTGCGAACCCTTAACATCCCATCTGCGTTAATCAACTCAGTCCACGTTCGTATGAATTATATCAACACTACATTTTCTGTAAGTAAAGATACGTATATAATATTGTAAGAAGATATTAACAGTGTAATAAGAGTGAATTATATTACTATTATTTCACTGTTATTGCATTGAATTTAATTATACACAACTCTCGAAATTAAATTCTCATATATATATATATATATATATATATATATATATATATATATACATTTAACTGCAAACACGCAGTATAATTAACGTAAAGAACGACGCTTGTATAGGAGATATTCCGCGCAAGACGAGAGAGAGAGAACGAAACAAATGAAAAAATGAGGTAACCACCCGGGAATCGAACCCGGGATCTTCCGATTGCCGGTCAGATGCGATAACCATTACACCATGGGCCTCACTCTTCCAAATGCCGTAATTCTTCTACATACTCGCAGAAACCAATGCCCCAAAGGGGCACCTCCCGCATGCCGTAATATTATATACATTTAACTGCATACACACAGTATAATTAACGTAAAGAACGACGCCTGTATAGGAGATATTCCGCGCAAGACGAGAGAGAGAGAACAAAACAAATGAAAAAATGAGGTAACCACCCGGGAATCGAACCCGGGATCTTCCGGTTGCCGGTCAGATGCGATAACCATTACACCATGGGCCTCACTCTTCCAAATGCCGTAATTCTTCTACATACTCGCAGAAACCAATGCCCCAAGGGGGCACCTCCCGCATGCCGTAACATTATATACATTTAACTGCAAACACGCAGTATAATTAACGTAAAGAACGACGCTTGTATAGGAGATATTCCACGCAAGACGAGAGAGAGAGAACGAAACAAATGAAAAAATGAGGTAACCACCCTGGAATCGAACCCGGGATCTTCCGATTGCCGGTCAGATGCGATAACCATTACACCATGGGCCTCACTCTTCCAAATGCCGTAATTCTTCTACATACTTGCAGAAACCAATGCCCCAAGGGGGCACCTCCCGCATGCCGTAACATTATATACATTTAACTGCAAACACGCAGTATAATTAACGTAAAGAACGACGCTTGTATAGGAGATATTCCGCGCAAGACGAGAGAGAGAGAACGAAACAAATGAAAAAATACAAGCGTCGTTCTTTACGTTAATTATACTGCGTGTTTGCAGTTAAATGTATATAATGTTACGGCATGCGAGAGGTGCCCCCTTGGGGCATTGGTTTCTGCGAGTATGTAGAAGAATTACGGCATTTGGAAGAGTGAGGCCCATGGCCCATCGCATCTGACCGGCAATCGGAAGATCCCGGGTTCGATTCCCGGGTGGTTACCTCATTTTTTCATTTGTTTCGTTCTCTCTCTCTCGTCTTGCGCGGAATATACAAGCGTCGTTCTTTACGTTAATTTTACTGCGTGTTTGCAGTTAAATGTATATAATGTTACGGTATGTGGGAGGTACCCCCTTGGGGCATTGGGTTCTGCGAGTATGTAGAAGAATTACGGCATTTGGAAGAGTGAGGCCCATGGAGTAATGGTTATCGCATCTGACCGGCAATCGGAAGATCCCGGGTTCGATTCCCGGGTGGTTACCTCATTTCTTCATTTGTTTCGTTCTCTCTCTCTCGTCTTGCGCGGAATATCTCCTATACAAGCGTCGTTCTTTACGTTAATTATACTGCGTGTTTGCAGTTAAATGTATATAATGTTACGGCATGCGAGAGGTGCCCCCTTGGGGCATTGGTTTCTGCGAGTATGTAGAAGAATTACGGCATTTGGAAGAGTGAGGCCCATGGTGTAATGGTTATGGCATCTGACCGGCAATCGGAAGATCCCGGGTTCGATTCCCGGGTGGTTACCTCATTTTTTCATTTGTTTCGTCCTCTCTCTCTCGTCTTGCGCGGAATATCTCCTATACAAGCGTCGTTCTTTATATATATATATATATAAGTTTTAAATTAGATAAATAAGAATAATTTCATTTAATGAACTGAAAGTATCTTCCTAATTAGTTGTTTTTACAAATAACATTACAAATAATTTTGATGAAATAGTAATATCTTAAATACTCGTGGATATATCTGTTATGCTGTATAATTGAAGGAAATCCTATGTATATACATATGTTGTATATATACATCTACATATACAGTATATTCATGTACATACATATATATGAATATACAGTAAATATATATATATATATATATATATATATACAGGGTGGGCGGAAAGTAGCTCCCTATTTTGGATTGGTAAAAAAATACGTATATTATCCATTTATTTCAGAAGAAATAATATGAAAAGGTAGGCATACATGGTAGGTTTTCTCTAAAATTCAATGTGGGCTCCAACTCTTTCCACCAGCTTCTGGAGCCGCCCAGGAATGGCGTCCACTGACTTTAGCAGGAACTCCGGCGGGATGGAGGACATGACTTCCCGAATTCGGTCCTCCAGTTCTTCCAATGTCCTCGGTTTGGTGCGGTAGACTTCTTCCTTTACCCACCCCCAAAGAAAGAAGTCGCACGGTGTCAAGTCGGGGCTCTTGGCTGGCCATTGATGTGGACCACGACGACCCATCCAACGCCCAGGGAAGTGGGCATCCAGCCACTCACGGACAACAAGAGCGAAGTACGGAGGGGCGCCATCTTGCATAAATATCAGATCGTCGATGTTCTCCCATGTGCTGACAACCGGCCAGACCTCGTTTCGCAACATAGCAAGGTACCGCTCAGCATTCATGGTGTTGCGCAGAAGGAACGGGCCCACAACCTGATCTGAGGTCATATCACACCACACCGTTACACTGAACCGATTCTGCCGTTTTTCAGCGGTAACCATGGGATCCTCTCCTGCCCAGTAGTGGCAATTGTGGCGGTTGACAAAGCCTCCGACGTGGAACACCGCCTCGTCGCTCCAGAGGATGTTGCGGAAGAGATGGGGCCAGTCTTCATGCCAAGCCAGCATGATTTCCCCGAACTCCATGCAAATGTCGCAGTCCTCGTCCGAGAGAGATTGGCAGTAATGCGGCTTCCACGCACGCCAGTTCAGCTCCTTCTTCAGCACAGTTCGCACTGAGTAGCGGGAGAGTCCACTTTCCCGAGCTGCCTGGCGAGTTGACTTTCGTGGACTCCGTGCGAACATTTCCTGAACTGCCTGCACCGTCTCCTGGGCCCTGGATGTCGAAGGGCGACCACATCTTCGAACATCTGCCACAGACCCCGTGGTCATGAGCTTCGAGTGGCAGTTCTTGATTGTTTTCGGGTCCACTTGGGCACGTGGTCCGTGAATGGCCCGCCACCATCTTTGAACTCGAACGACAGATTGCCAAACTTCGTACCGTGCCGCCAACTGGGCACGCTCCTGCAGTGTTAAACGCTCAGCCATGTTACCCTTCAATCTGAAATGAAAAAAAAAAATGAACGTTACAATTGTACCACTTTAGAGAACACACCATAACAATATAACAATACAATCACAATTTATACATAATTTATATGTAATTTAAATTAGGGAGCTACTTTCCGCCCACCCTGTATAATATATATATATATATATATATATATATATATATGATGAATAAAACCACGAAGGAAAGGAAACACAGAGTGGTGCTCAAGCGCTTTCGCCTAATGACATCCTCAGGAACACTGAAGTACATAAAGAGTTCAAGACTATATATAGGTTACAAAAAAAAATATATAATATATATATATATATATATATATATATATATAATATATATACAGGGCGTCCCAAAAAAATGTATACACACTTTAACAGCCGATAGCTCAATTGATGTTTCTTTCTTTCCAAGTTAAACCCATTAGAATTAATAATGGCAGTCAGACTAAGCTTTGAACAAAGGAAATTCATTCTAAAATGCTACTGGAAGTGTGAAAACGCAGTTGAAGTGCAAAGACAGTTTAGGAGGGAGTTTCAAACAGATCCACCAACGCGACTTACCATCACTCGAATTAGAGATAAGTTTGAAGCCGATGGAACTGTTCAGAATGTCCACAAGAAGCGTTCCGGAAGACCACGGACATCGACAAGCCCCACAAAGCAAGAAAGAGTACTGGAAACGTATCACCACAGTCCAAGAAAATCTGTGCGGCAAGCGAGTCGTGAGGTAGGAATTTCAGAATCGTCTGTCCAACGCATTTTGAAGCGCTGTCAATGGAAAAGTTACATTCCAAGATTAGTCCATGCTATTAATGAAGATGATCCGGACCGAAGAGTGGAGTATTGCGAGTGGTACTTGGCACGATGTGGATGTGGATTGGACGAAGGGGTTTCGTAGAATACCCTCCGCGTTCACCAGACCTCACACCACTAGACTTTTTTTATGGGGATACTTAAAAGACAAAGTCTACGCTATAAAACCTGCAACAGTCGCTGAATTGAGAGCAGCCATTGAACGAGAATGCACACAAATACCAAACGAAATGTTTCGTGATGTTTGCGATTCCATTGCTTCGCGTTATCACCAGTGCCTGGACCAGAACGGACGTCAGTTTGAAAACAGGCGTTGACAAAACAATTAAATAATGTCTGTAGATTCTATTACATTTTGAAAATGAAATGTATTTTAATAAACACTACCTTTATAATTATTTAAAGTGTGTATACATTTTTTTGGGACGCCCTGTATAATATATATATATATATAGGTCACAAAAAAATAAAAATAAAAATAAAGAAATAAAAATAAAAATAAATTGAAAAATAAAAACTGTAGGAGGAGCTTACAAATTTATAAGGGAAGAATTACCAAAGGGTCACCACTCTGCCCTTCTTGTTTAACCCCTTAAGCCCTGAATTTTTTGTAGGGTTAAGTTATGAATGCTTGTATTTGAAACGTTAGCAATTTGTACCTTCAGTCCTTAAAGGGTTAAATCCGTTCTGAACAATTCAAAACAACGGGATCGAGTTGAAAAAGACCTTTGCTCATGTTAAAGTTATTTGTAATTTGAATAATAGCAGACTCAAGAATATTTCTATTAACAATGTTGCTAGAGTGAAACAAAACTGAAGCATTATTCCAATCAATACAATGGGATAACTCTGACAAATGGACAAAAAGGGCACTGGACGACTGTCCTGTTCTAACGGAATATTGATGCTGTTTTACACGTGTGTGCAAATCCTTTCCCGTCTGACCTATGTAAAAGGAATCACATTGTTTACACCCAGTTTTATAGATAATACCTGAATTATTGGTTGGGCTATTTTTTACTATGATATTTTTCACAATATTGTTATGTGAAAATACTACATTAATATCCAAAAGTTTAAGTACATTAGCAATGCCTAAAAAAGCATGGGAAAAATGGAAGTACTAAAATATTCTTTGATAAAGTGCGAGTGTTATTATGCACACGATAGAAGGTTCGTTTTGCCTTGTTAAGACAAGATTCCATAAACGCAGGTGGGTAGCACAGATCACTTCCAATACCGTTGATTTTTTCCAATTCGGCATCGATGTATTCCGGACTGGCGATCTTAAGAGCGCGGAGAAACATTGAAGAAAATATGACCTTCTTAATGGGGGTGTCATGTCCAGAGTAAAAGTGTACGTTGGACAAATTTTTTTTTTTTTCCGATAGATGCTAAACTTAAAACCTGGGCTTTCCCTATGTACACGCACATCCAAAAACGGGATTGAGTTGTCTTGTTCCACTTCTAACGTAAACTTAATGCAGAGGACTTCATAGTTTTATTTATCATAAATATTTTTCACGTGTTACTTTCGTGAAATAATTTTCATATAATATATATATATATATATATATATGCGCATATACTGTAGATGCGCCTCGATGGTGTAGTGTATATATAATATATATATATATATATATATAAGTGTGTGTGTGTGTGTGTGTGCATATAGATGCGCTTCGGTGGTATAGTAGTTAGCGTCGCTGACTACGAATCCATCGGCCCCGGGATCGAGACCCAGTTACGGCAGCAGGCGCGCAGCAAAACCCAGTTGTTTATCCTTCCACACAATAAAAAAGAAAGTGGTTGGTAGATAAATGGGTACCCTAGTGGTACCCTAGTGGTTAAGACGCTGGTCTGATGGCGGAGCGTGTTTCGGATTCCACGTTAAACTCTAGTCTAAGGTGTTGTGAAAAGCTTGACCTTCGTCAGAATGAACAATTCGGGCGGAAGCAAACCGAAGGTTAACGAAAGGTTATATATGAAACTGAAAATACAATAGTTATAGTTTAGGGGCCAAGAGTACAATTAAACAAATCCCTTCTCTTAGACAAGTAGTTCTGAAGTACAAAATGTAAAGTGAACATCTTTACGCTTTGGTACCAGGCTTGCCAACTCTACGAAACACAGTTCCGGTTGATAAATGAGTCAATGTGTATACTGTATATTTTACCTGGTAATGCTAATAATATATTTACATTAAATAACACTGTTAAACAAGATTTCTTTCTCAGATGATAGTTGTTGTTTCCTTTGCATTTTTCATCTCTGATTACGAAAATGATAATGAAATTTTGCTATCACGTCAGGTTTTCGAGAAATTTGGGGCTCAATACTTCACCAGATTTGTATATAGTGCAGATGATAAACTGAACAAATTATTAAAACTGCACCTACCCTAAAGCTGAGAGTATCCCAGCGATTTTTTTTAGCTAATATAGGATAATGTAACTTCTGCTCCTGACACGTTCAGACCTGTCGTAATATGTCAGTTTTCCTTCTTTGTTACTTGTCAATGAGAACCACCTACATTTATGAATCATTCAGTCTGCCGCAAGCTGCTTCATGGCGCGGGTTTGTTCATGTGCAGTGAAGTTTGATTTTATATATTTTTCCATTTACCTAATTATTTAATTACACTGGTATGCATCAATTTTGCTGTCAAGGGTTTTGTAAGTGATTCTTATAGAGTTTTTCCTGCTGATTTCGAATCTGCAATCCGTTTTTCTCAATCAGCTCAGGTTATCCGGCTATGGCCTCATAAGTAAAATAGAATTTTTCGTGATTTTGTCAAAGCGGAATTGGAACAGTAACATCTATCATCACTTGTTTCACTTGTATAATATCTTTTTTACTTTTCAGGCATATAGATAAAATATTTCATAATGAATAGAGCGTGTAAAAATGATCCCAATAGATTCTGCTACATATGTGGGACGGTTACCATGCCAAATAACCAGTCCCAAATCACTAAATTTGTGAAGACAATGCATAGAGCATACTTTGGAATTAAGCTAGGGGACCAGGACAAAAATTTCGCCCCTCATATGTGCTGCAAGACGTGCATTGAAAATTTGAGAAGATGGAGCAAAGGCAGAGCGAAATCTTTGCCTTTTGGAATTCCCATGATTTGGAGAGAAGGAAAGGATCACGTGACAGATTGCTATTTCTGCATGACAAACCTCCAAGGTGGGCTTATAAATTTATTTTTCTTAAATATTTTGAAATCCTCGTATGAAACTTGACATAATATTCACCATAATGTAATATTCACCATATATAGCATAATATTCACCATAATGGTAATCATACATTTACATATACATATTGTTATAGAAAATACATTTACACATACATATTGTTATACAAGTTACATTTACATATACAATGATTGTATATTTTCTTTCTTTTTCATTCATATTGTCCCCGAAGGGACAATATGAATGAAAAAGAAAGAAAATATACAGACTCCATCGACCTATTTCATATCTTACAGACCGCAGCCTTCCCTCACGAGCCGCCACTGTCTGAATGCTTCTTCTATTTCATATGCAAGTTTTATATCCATGTTTCTGTGTTTCTATTTTCAGGAGTTAACAAGAAGAATAAACACATTGTTGTATACCCTGACATTCCTTCTGCTATGAGACCTGTACCCCATGGTCCTGGAATTCCAATACCCGACCCACCTCAAACCCTGGACTTCGATGATTCTGATGATGAATCAATGACCAATGCCAATGACCAGTCCCAGTCGTATATACCTCAAAATACCGCTTCAAATGAGCCGAGACCTCTCAACCAGGCCAAACTTAATGATCTTACCAGGGATTTAGGACTTTCCAAATTAGCTGCCGAGATCTTGGGCTCACGACTTCGAGAGGACAACTTGCTGGCTCCGGGAACAACATTCTCCTGGTATAGGAAACGAGAGGAAGAATTCCGCAAGTTTTTTGCAGTGCACGAAAATACCTCTTTCTTAGTGTACTGCTGCAATGTTGAGGGGCTAATCGAATCCTTGGGCCTGCCATATAACGCATCAGAATGGAGGCTATTTATAGACTCGTCTAAACGAAGTTTGAAAGCAGTACTTCTCAACATTGGGAATAGGGTTGCATCAGTCCCTGTAGCACATTCCGTACAACTTACTGAGAGCTACGATAACATAAAAATTTTACTGGATGCTCTCGTATACGACCAACATAACTGGAGGATCTGTGGAGATTTGAAGGTAATACTAATATCATAAGTAAACTATTGCTATTGACTATGTTGTTTTTCCAAAGGTTATTTGAGAGCGTATAAGAACACTTAACTTCCCCACAGAAGTGATACAGTCCAATGCATAGATTATTTTATCTGATAGAACAAATTCTCTAAATTCTTTAAATATTTTCATTTTTTTTCAGATTGTGGCATTTGTATTGGGAATGCAAGGGGGATACACGAAATACCCATGTTTCCTCTGCAAATGGGATAGCCGAGTGGATGAGAAGCACTATGCACAGCGTGAATGGGCATCCAGAGAGAATTTTGAACCTGGGTCGCATAATGTCGTTTCAGTGCCCCTTGTACCACCAACAAAAATTTTGCTCCCACCACTTCATATTAAGCTGGGCTTGATGAAAAATTTCATAAATCAATGAATAAGGAGGGTTCAGCATTCCGATATCTCGAGAGTAAATTTCCTCATATATCTGATGCTAAACTAAATGCTGGGGTTTTTGATGGTCCTCAAATTCGAACATTGATCAAGGATACTCAGTTCGAAAACGCAATGACTCCAACTGAGAAGAATGCCTGGCAGGCATTCAAATCAGTTGTCACTGATTTTCTTGGCAAGCGTAGAAGTCCAGAATACGAGTCCGTTGTGTCGAAAACTTGATGGAAGCTTTCAAAGCTCATGGGTCGCGCATGTCCATAAAAATGCACTTTTTGTGGTCCCACTTGGACTATTTTCCTGAAAATTGCGGGGATTATAGTGAGGAACAGGGTGAACGATTTCACCAAGATATCAAAATAATGGAAGAGAGGTACCAGGGAAACTGGGATATCAATATGCTGGCGGACTATTGCTGGTGTTTGAAGCGAGACGTGCCCGAAGAAAAACACAGACGGAAAGCAAAAAAAACTTCATTCCTTCCTCAATAAACTTTTTTCCATATTCATTGTATGAATAAAAGTATTTATTCACACAATGTTTTCATTTTTCACGAGTGTTCTTATAATATTACTCGTATCTACAGTGTTTAAGCTAAAAAAATCAATAAATTTGGGGATAAAATTGGACTTATAATAAATGGCCAATAGAGAAAAAACCTGACCTGATTGAGGAAAACCAATGTCATTTTCGAATTCAGCATGGTCGAATTATATAATATGAGTTGAAAAAACCCTCACAGCAGACAAAAAAATTTCATATGCATACCAGTGTTATGCATGTGTTACACAAAATAACGCCTTCAAGGAAAAACTGATGATTTGAAATGTCGCGTAAATGTGTGGACAATCCTAACAGTTTCTCTTATGTGTGCGGTGATTACGTGATACAAGATCATAAAAGAAACATTACTCCCTTAATTAAAAAAGCTTATGAGCTCTACTTCGGCTGCAAAATTGCGGCTCAACATAACGTTTGGGTTCCCCATATATGCTGTGTGAGTTGTGCTGTGACCCTCAGGATTGGGTTAAAGGTATCTCAAAGATTGTTATTTTTGTTTAACTAAGGTCAGTGGTTTTTCTTCGAAAAATAAGAAGACAATTGAGTACCCGAATCTGCCTTCCGCAATGCGACCAGTTGTACATTGTGAAACTCGACTAGTTCTTAAGCCCCCTGGATTGCGGAGCTTAGATGATGATGATGATGAACCTGCTGAGAATGAGCCTATGGAATTGTTAGATAAGGATGAAGAGTATCGACAAACTCAAGAAAAAGAGCCTCACTTGATAACTCAACCTAAGCTTAATGATCTGGTTCGAGATTTCAATTTATCGAAAAATCAAGCAAAACTTTTAGGGTCCACATTACAAGGATAGAACTTGCTTGCAATGACACCAGCATATCTATTTTTCGCAAATGCCAAAAAAATACATCAAAATTCTTTTCTTTGACTGTTGATCTTTCTTTTTGTAATGAAGTTGATAGTTTGATGATGATTCTAGGACACGAGCATAAACCTTTAGAATGGCGACATTTCATCGATTGGTCAAAACTTAGTTTGAAGGCTCTCCTGTTGCCTACTAGAAATATTTATCCTTCAGTTCCTATTGGACATGCTGTCCATATAAAACAGTCGTATGAAGATATGGAATTTCTCCTGAATAAAATAAATTACAAAAGATACAACTGGCATACGATCGTATCTGTGGTGATCTCAAAGTCATTGGGATGCTTCTTGGTTTACAACCAAGATATACAAAATATTGCTGCTTTTTTTGTGAATGGGACAGCAGAGCAAAGAATTCTTATTATACTGTTAAGAACTGGCCACCTCATCACTCTTTCACTCCTGGAAAAAAAATGTTGCGTGCCATAAATTGGTGGATCCTGAAAAAGTTTACTTGCCACCTTTACACATCAAACTAGGATTGCTGAAAAATTTTGTTAAGGCAATGGACAGAGTAGGAAATGGATTCCAGTACTCGAAACAAAATTTTCATCTGATTAGTGATGCCAAAATAAAAGGGAATTTTCGTTGGTCCACAAATAAATGAGTTAATGAAAGATGGTGCCTTTTCTGAAGTCCTGAATGAATCTGAAAAAACAGCTTGGAGTACTTTTAAAGCAGTGACCCAGAATTTCTTAGGCAACAGAAATTCGCCAACTATGCAGAATTGATTGGTGAACTTCTCCAAGCTTACAGATCATTAGGATGTAATATGAGTTTAAAAATTAATTTTTTGCATTCTCACTTGGAATTTTTCCCGCCAAACCTGGGATATCAGCGATGAACATGGAGAGCGGTTTGATCAGGACAATTCTGATATGGAGAAATGATACTAGGCATGTCGAGTTCAAACATGCTGGCTGGCTGGACGCTAATAGGAGAAGCCTCAGATGTCACTTACAAGCGAAAATCATCAAGAAAAACATTTTAAGTAACTAAAAAACTATTTTAATATTGACCCTTGTATATAGATTATTCTATTACTGTATATTCGAATATAAAAAAGTGATTTTCTCAAAAACCTGACGGAATAGTAAAATTTCGCGGTCATTTTCATAATCAGCGTGTAACAATCTATAGGAATCATTAGATTTCATTTGAGAAAAAAAGGAAAAGTTGAAATTTCTTGAACAGTGTAATCTTTAATTAAATTTTTAAGCTTATATTTCTCACTTTTATCACTTATTCAACAATTAAAATTTTAATTTTAATAATCTGAGTATAGGTCCAAAGTCTTATTTTACAGAAAATAAAATTTGGGGCACACAATTTTTGCTCATTTCACTCAGTGACAAATAATACTTGAACATAATTTCTTACCATACTTCACCACTTGTAGATGACATCCTCCTTCTATGTAAGGACTTCGCTAGTTGTTGTTGACAGCCTCCTTCCATGTAAGGATCGTATTAAATATTCTTACTTTGCTGTTTGAACAAAAATCCCAAACATTCTTTCCTCCCTGGCGGCTCTACTTTCCCATAGAACACAACTCATTAGGCTTACAAGCTATTTATTTCACACACACACACACACACACACACACACACACACACACACACATACAGAACTTTATATATATATGTAAATTTTAAGCGATTTCTCTAAGCAGAATGGAGACAAATTTTGAGATTTTCTTACTTTAATTTCATTTCTCTAATACCATTCGCTTTAATATAGATTTTCTTTCTGCCATGAAATAAGTGTTGAACATTGGCATGGCAACGACTCTCTTAACATGAAAGGATTTATTTGCTTTTAATTTTTGTGTTGCCAATATATATAGGTAGATTAAGTCAACAATTTCCTCCTACGTAAATACTCTTGAGTTCAAAATCATATTAACTGGTTCACTTCTTGATTTAGTCCGTGCCAGAATTCACTTCAGGGAAAATAGTCCAAATTTTATTGGTATTCTTTGCAGTAAAACGCTTTACTTAAAACTTCACCTTAAAACTTAGTATTTAAGTAAAAACGTTAAATTTATCTCTTGGAAATAACATTCAGTACATTTCTTAACACATAGTTATCTATCAATAATTATTTTCTATATTACCCTTTCTTTTAATACTACCACCCAATGGCCCTTTATTGATTTTGCTTTGGCTAACGCCAGATGATTTTATTCAGTGCCAGAAAAGGCCCCATCAACATAAAAGAGTTAAAGAAGAAAGCCGCCTAATAGACATATCTATCCATGCCTCCTGCAAAATGTTGATAAAATGGAACGTACACCGTAAAAGATGCGAGTTTTGGTTACGGGAAACCTCTTATATAAAGGAAAGAATCCTTCAAATTTAACTTATTTAAAATGGAGTTTGTGCGATTCTTTTGTGGACACCCTGTATTTATACTCAACCACTGTAATCTGTAATAATAATTGTAATAACAAATAATCATGAAAATACTTTCAGTTCAATAAGAAAATTATTCTTATTTATCTAATTTAAGATCATAGTCAACCGAAACTTTTATATATATACATATACACCGAGTGTGTGTATATATATAATATATATATATATATATATATAAATTCAAGGTATATCATCATCAGAATCGGAAGCACGCAGCTCAGTACCACAAGGTACTGACCCCACTCTTGTTCATTATCATGCTAACAGACATAGCGGAGTAAACAGCAACAGTATACTGTAGTAACACCCTTTGCAGACGATACAAAGATCAGCAGAAAAATCAGCGATGTAAATGAAGTGGAGGTCTTGCAGAGGGACACGAACAAATTATACAAATGGTCAGAAGATAAAAACATGACATTTAACACCGAGAAATTTCAGCTCCTGAGATATGGTAGAAAAGAGGAACTTAGACTACATATTATGCTCCAGATTGACAGGAAATTCAGAGAAGCACGAAAGCGATCGATTTGAGGATAATAATGACCGATGATGCGAAATTCGAAACAAAAAATCAGCTAACAATAACTAAAGCAAAAAGAGTAGCGAGACAGGTACTAAGAACGTTCAAAAGAAGGGACAGGACAGTAATGATTTCCCTGCTAAAAACACTGATTATACGAAAACTTGAATACTGCTCAGTTTTGACGTCCCCATATAAAAAGGAAGAAACTAATAAACTAGAAGAAACTCAGAGACATTTTACAGCCAAGATTGATGACTGCAAAGAACCCAACTATTGGGAAAGACTACGTAAACTTTATCTTTACTCCCTGGAAAGAAGAAGAGAGATACACCATAATCTACATATGGAAAATGATCGAAAAACTGGTACCAAACCTCAAACTAAACCCAATTACCATTCAAGCAGCACTGGAAAATAGGAAAGGCAGGATGTGTGGTGTTCCCAAATAAAGGCCCGACAAGGGACCTCCTCAACACTGAAGGAAAATAGCTTGGTTGTCAGGGGGGCCAAGACTTTTTAACCAGCTTCCAAAGGACCTCAGAAACGTTACAGGGGTCAAAGTTGAAGTCTTCAAGAGAAGACCAGATGTGTGGCTCAAGACGGTACCAGATGAGCCGGGTGTACCTGGCTATGTGCGGTGGAGAGCGCAAGAAAGCAACTCGCTCATCCACCAAGCCAGACCTAGAGGCGGGGCCAACAGCGTGACTTTCGTGTGAAGAAAGACCAACGCACGGAACAGCAACGAGGTTAACAAGCTATACATATTTGTAAAAGTCATTATTATTATTATTATTATTATTATTTCTATTATTTAAAAAATGTATGCTAATTTTCGAGTATAAACGAAATTTTGAACTCTAAAACTGTTTTGCAACCTCCAAATTATTTAGTTTTAGTTTTTAAAAAATTCTATAATCGAAATTTAAATGTAATTTCTTGGAACATCTGTTTCTCCCAAACCTATTCACTTTGACCTTATTGCTGAATTAAGGTCCATAAAGTTATTTCGAGTGGTCATATACATTTCAATTTAAGGAACTTTAAAAATTAATAAATACTAGTAATAAAGGTAAAAAGAAAAAAGGAATAGAGTATTTTTTCTGTTTTAACAATGAACCTTTAACGAGTAATATAATAATAATAATAATAATAATAATAATATGTAGGCAATTTCATATGTAAAATATTAATAATAGTACTATCTAAAAAATCAATTTAATGAACAAGGACGCAATAACGAGCTACATGAATCCCTTCTTGTTATTATCGAAAACAACAGCTACAAGAACAATTGTGTGAAGTGTTTCTTTCGCGTAGATAATGCGGCCAATAGAATCGTCCCAAATTACCAATTAGAATTCGATATTTTCTCGTTACCATGCCAACCGACTTCATTCTGGCTATTTAATAACTTCTTAATAGTACTCAATGTTTACATCGCATGAGCAAATATTAGGGCGTTAAGAATGGCTATTTAGGTGCGGTAATAACTATAACTTTCCATTAATTACTATATTTTTCTTCTTAATGATCTAAATTAGGTACTCTATATATAGAGAGAATTGTCAATGTTGACCACAAAAGATCTCATTTTCGATGTTTACACCGCGCTTCACTTCCTGATTAAAACATGATAATCGGCTTAAATTTTCATTTACTGGCATATTACGAGTTATAAATATGTTATGAAAATGTTTTTGTGTGCTTTCCATGATTAAATTCTTAAATTCTGTAGGATGTGTATATATATATATATATATATGGGATTGAACTCAGAATAATCCCCTGAGGTTTTTTCATGAAACGGACATGTTATGTGCCTTGAAAAGTGGACGCTCAATTTTGCCAGTTGAGGTTTAAGTTTTGTTTTTTGGCTAAAAATACAGTAGTACCGGATTTTCAGCTACTGTAAATCCATTAATATTTAAGGGTGGCGCAAGTTTGAAGAAATTTGCCACCCCAAACTGTATAATGATACTAAGGCTTCGAGTTGCGCCGCCTCTAAATATGCACGAATCGATCCAGTTTTATATTTCCTACATCGTTAGTGGTTGTGGAGAATATATTTTTCATTTTCATTTTTTTTGGACCAACCTAAATTATACATATATATGTATATATATATATATATATATTTTTTTTTTAATTGGGGTTGTTTAACCTCCTTCGCAACATCGAAGGTCATATGACGGAGGGGACCTACAGCTTTACGTGGGATCCGAACCACGGGTCGCTATATAATCTGGACGCAGAGGACGGTCTCCCATCCAATTACTACCCAGACTCAAAGTCGCTTAACTTCGCTGATCTCCAGGAAGCGGTGTTATGACATCGGCCACGACGTAGCCTGATATATATATATATATATATATATATTAGGGCTGAGCGAAATGATAATTTTACAATGGCACACTGATATTTTATTGTAGTTTTGGCTGAGAAAAACAAATATAATGATACAGAGTGTGCTAGGTTTCTCTAACCACCACATTTTTGCATGAATACAATTTAACAAACGCGGAAAATAGAGTTCTCATCCAGCATACATTCGTCAACATTACATCATAAGAATAACCCCATTAATGTTATTATGAAACCACAATTGTAAATTTTTATAAGTTTAATATACTATTTTGCATTCCCAGATTTAAGTATTCCTGCCAAGGTCATACTGTATACTTGTACGCATCGTGTCTTCTGACCCCCCAGGCACCACAGTTCGCCTTACAGCTACAGAATCCAGAGATAAGAATCTAGAGATAAGAATGAGAAATTCGATAAAAAAATTATTCTTTTACACTTGTAAACAATGTACATTTGACTGACGTGAGTAAAGTGAGGAAATATTTGTTGTTTTTCCTTAAGCAATTAAAATTCACTAAAATTTATTTGAGTTTTGGTTCTTATTTTTCAGTTAATAATTCATCTATGAAAAGCACAGATGGAATTAGCATCCTACGCACCAGTGTCTCCACAACTGAACCAACATCCTTCTTAACATCAAGCTAGCAACATCCCCTCTTGCAGCAACTCTACACCAACAGCTTTCCATGCTACGCTTTGAAATTCCCCATGCTATTCAGCAAGGAAAAAATTTGTGAGCACAAGGCATTCTGAGCAACATTGTATGCTTGAAACTCTTGAGAAGTTGCCTTATAATCTTTTGCCAACTAATTTACAAGTGGCTCGGTACTTTCTCTATCTCAAAGAAAGGAAAAATGCAGCTAACAAGCCAATCATCAGAGAAATAACTCAGGAGCTACTAAAACTTTGTCAGCAAGCATCATTCCCCACAATTCATGAAAAAGCCGAGTTTCAAAAGGTAGCAAGATTCATAGACAGAGGAGTAAAGTTGAGTAGATCAAAAACATTAGTGAAACTAAAAAATGAATATGTGAATAGTCTCAGTAATTTATTTAATATATGTGCCTGTAAATGTAATTTAAAATCTCATACAGACATAGGATGCAGTGATGATTGTGAAGAAATTCACATTAGATTGCATACGTAGGAGAGATAAAAAAGTACCAAAAGAGGCATTACAGTTTCTACTTGATCAGAGGAGTGATCATAAAATGTACATAGGTAGTGTAGATGTGCATGCCACAGAAATTTTACAAAAGAGATACAAGAAAAAACTCTCAGAACAAGTAAGTAAAGAAAAGGAAACCATCAATCGTTCCAATGAAGTTCAACCTTTGAGCTTAGTAGAAAATTCTTCAGATGAAGACAGCGAGAATGGGATAATGGAAACTGAAGACTGTGGTTTTGAAAATACTGGAAGCCAAATGAGAATGTCTTTGCGGCATGTTGCAATGCAGGCAGATAGATTTGGTGTATCAGATCGTGCTGCTGCTATTGGTATGATCACCAAAGAAGATGACCACTATTGGTATAATCACCAAAGAAGATGACCATCTCGTAATAGACAGAAATAAAATGCGGAGAGAAAGAGAAAGACTTCGAAAAACATTGAAAAGTGATGAAGTGAATCCTATTATTTCCATATACTTTGATGGTCGAAAGGATCAGACTTTAAGTAAATTGAAAGTCAATGATAGGTGGTACAGCGAAAAGGAGAGTGAAGAACACTATGTAATAATTGCTGAACCAGGTGGAGAGTATATTACCCATCAGACCAGACACCAGCATCGAGTAAGGCTGCAGACATAGCAAATTTAGTATTGTCAGTTATTAAAGAGAGACATCTACAAAATGATATAGCTGTAATAGGTTGTGATAACACAAATACCAACACTGGTTTTAAAGGAGATGTGATTTATGTTATGGAGAAAGCACTTGGTCGGCTACTTCAGTGGTTCATTTGTATGTTTCATTCAGTAGTGCAATCCAGTAGTACAATTAAAACCTATAACTAGTGGTAAAGGACTATTATATTTACCACAACACACTGTTGATGATCTTAGTGGAGATCAGCAGTACTTATATCGCATTATTTTAGCAGTCGGTAAAGTTGATGAACACCTTGCTCATGTAAAGCCAGGTCCTCTTAGTCATCCTAGATGGTTAACTCTTGCTAATAGGGTTTGTAGGCTTTATGTTTCAACAGTGAAACCAACATAGAACCTTTACACAATAACGCACTTCATTGTGACAAATTTTGGTCCTAATTGGTTTGGCATCAAATGTAGACCTAATTGCATAGATTGCCAAAGGCATGTGTTTTCTGCTATTAATAGGATTAAGCATTTGCCTAGAGAATCAGTGGAAATTGTTAAAAAGTATATATTCCGAAATGCATACTTTGCTCACCCGGAAAATATTCTTCTGGCAATGTTGTTGTGTTACTCAGCTAGGGAAAAATCTGAAAAAGCTGTTAGCAAAATCATAGACATGCGAAATGAGATTGGTCAAAATTTAGAATTGAGAGGTTTCAAGGTTCCTTATCTTAATTTCGATGCAAAGGACTGGGATGAAATAATTAATTGGAATGATACTAAACTAAATGAGCCACCTCTTACAATGAAGCTAACAAAAGCAGAAATTTTAGCTATCAAAGAAAACGCATTGAACATTCCAAATTATCCCAATCATACCTAGGATGTGGATCGTTGTATTAAAGTGGTGATGGACTCTTCAAGTTCGGTATTTGGGTTTGAAACACGAGATGGTTTTATCAGAGATAGAATAATTTCACATAGTTTGATGCTAGACGTAGAAACAAAAAAGGATTTTGCTGAAAGTTTGCCTTCTTTATTCGAATAGTTAGATTGTTTTTTGCAGTTACCATCTGTGCACTCATTTGCTGTGTTTCTATACTCTATATGTATTTAATAAAACAAATAAAATAAATGGTTATTTTTCTCTCCTTGTTTCTTTATATTCCTTGCAAAAAAACATTAAATTTGAGAATATCATTAATCCAGAAAAGAAAAAGTAAATAAAAATTCATTAAATAACTTGACAGTTATTTGCAGAAGATATAGTTTTAAGTTTTCTGTTGGTCATATCTATTTGTTTGCCCCACAGCATAGCCAAGAATCAGTTATAAACCACCGTAAACCCAGTTATGACACCCATTTCATATTCTGGCAAAAATGGGGAACTTCATGATATTCTAGAACACTGGTTCTGAACCTGTGGTATGCGAGGGAATCTTAGGGGTTACGCGACGAGGTCCTGAAATATAACCCTTTTACTTTTATATACGATTAACAAACGGCCACAAGTAACACGGTCGTAAAGAAAGTAAAAATCCTCTCGAAAATCCAAAAAATTCCATGAAAGAATTCAAGGGGTACAGAAGAAGAAAAAGATTCAGAACCGCTGCTCTAGAATATTATTTCAGTTTTCTTTGTGTTTCCTAGTTAAAACCACAATATAATTTCAATGTGCCTAAAGGGAAAGAACACTTTTGTCTGGTTTCACTCCGTCCTAATACAGTATATATATATATTTCATGGCTTCGAATAAATGTTCATGGTTAACAATAACCAGTGTTTGACCCCTCTGCTGCCTCCCGCCTCATTTGGAGAATTTGCTGGAGATTGCTGCTTTCAATTATCATCTTACCCTCATATCCAGCTATGCATATACAGGGTGAATCAAAAGTTCAGAAACATAGGAAGGATAGGAAACTTTTATTGCCAAAAGACATATGTTACAAAGTAATGTTATAAGATGTGCTCTATATGTTCTCCTGTCACTTCCAGACATTTCTGGACTCTGTTTCCCCACTCGACCTAGACTCTTTCCAGGACATCTGGCTGGATTGCAGCACAAGCTGACATTAGTCTTATGTTTCCGGACTTTTGACTCACCCTGTGTGTGTGTGTATAATATATATATATATATATATATATATGAATGAACTCAGAATGGTCCCCTGAGTTTTTTATGATACACACAGACCGCGCATGGAACAAGGAACTCTTCTGGGATAATTAAATCCACTGTATTCCCAATAAGTAATGGTAAATGACAAATACCATAGTTTTTCTTTTTCATGATGCTAGCCCGACGTGGGCAACGGGTCACTCGCTTAGAGGTCCCATAAATATAGCTTCCCTCACCAGCTATCTGCAAAGCAGACAGGATCTAGCTTTGGGACATGGATCTAGGGTTTAAAGTAGCCTAGCCCTGCTACATTTAGAACCTCAATATAAGCAAAAGACTCGCTGCCTTCACGTCAGCTTCAATACATCAAAGAAAAAGGGGTAACTATTATATTTTTAGCCAAAAACCAAAACTTAAACCTCAACTGGCAGATTTGAGCGTCCACTTTTCAAGGCACATAACATGTCCGTTTCAAGATGAGAATGAACTCAGAATGGTCCCCTGAGTTTTCTATGATACACACAGACTGTGCATGGAACAAGGAACTCTTCTGAGATAATTAAATCCACTATAGTCCGAATAAGTAATGGTAAATGACAAATACCATAGTTTTTCTTTTTCATGATGCTAGCCCGACGTGGGCAACGGGTCACTCGCTTAGAGGTCCCATAAATATAGCTTCCCTCACCAGCTATCTGACGTGAAGGCAGCGAGTCTTTTGCTTATATTGAGGTTCTGAAAGTAGCAGGGCTAGGCTGCTTTAAACCCTAGATCCATGTCCCAAAGCTGGATCCTGTCTGCTTTGCAGATAGCTGGTGAGGGAAGCTATATTTATGGGATCTCTAAGCGAGTGACCCGTTGCCCACGTCGGGCTAGCATCATGAAAAAGAAAAACTATGGTATTTGTCATTTACCATTCCTTATTGGGACTATAGTGGATTTAATTATCCCAGAAGAGTTCCTTGTTCCATGCACGGTCTGTGTGTATCATATATATATATATATATAGTGTGTGTGTGTGTGTGTGTGTATAGTGTCTGTTTTAAAGTGCTACTCTTACGTAATACAAATTGGCAGATAAAACTGATTATCTCGTTTAATGCAATGCAATTTGTTTGGGTTATTTTCCTTTTTATTAATAATCACTCCTTTGATGATTTTCACTTCATACTGAAAACATAATTGAACGGGAAAGAATAATAAAGAAATCCAATTTTATAAAAAAATTAAGTTAATGAATTTATAACTGACTCCGATAGTGCTCGTTTGGGCTCCGAGTGAGCTCGATTACTATCGCAATCAAGAGTCGTAGGAACTGAGTAAGTGTGACCGACGTATCTTCATAATTCCCCCTCTTCATAGGTACTACAATCCCATCATTTGCTTCTTTCTTTCGCAACAGTTTTATACATCTCAAGACTAAACTGTACAGTGTTGGTGAAAGGCAAATAAGTAAAACATATTGAACTATACGGAAAGGCACAGTGATTCGCTCACAACCTTTCTGAGGGCTGGGACCCATAGAATGTATGATAGCTTGGTTACATTGTGAACCCCCTCACACACACGTACTCTCAACTTTGTATTGAATATATATATATATATATATATATATATAAGCAAACAACCACAGGGAAAAAGGAAAAAAGAAACACGAATTCCGAGCGCTTTCGTGATATATTCACATTTTCAAGGACAAGAGAGAAATAGACAAAATTTACCAAATAAATGAGTTAAATACACACGCGAAAAATTCCCAATCGGCAACGCAATTTAAAAACAATAAAACATTCTAAAGATTTTTTCCAATAGGTAACTTAATCTAAAAGCTACTAAATTATTGAATACATAAGAACTATACCGTATAAATGAAATTAGACAATTAACAAGTACAGAAAACAAAAATTATTATAACAGTTATTAGAAATAGTATTTAATTAAAGCAGGCAGTTAAGTGGCAAGAATTTAAGAGAGAGGCTTGGTGCCATCGTCGTACGGAATATTCCAAATATCTAAAAAGCAATCTCAAAAATTTTTCTTTTTCCCCAATAGACAACCTGTTCAAAAGTCTAATAAACTATCAAGTACATAAAGATTATATGAGAGAAAAAATTACACTAAAAAATCATACATAAGCATGTTACCAATTCTTCAAAGTATTATTTATTTGATTAGGGCAAACAGTTACGGGACAAGAATGCGGTCAAACGTAATAGGCCTACGGCAACTAAATTTATACTAAATAAAACAATCTAAAGACTGTTTCTCAATAGGTAACTTAATTATTGAATACATAAGAACTCTATGAATGAAATTAGACAATTAACATGTACAGAAAACGAACATTATTATAACAGTTATTAATTAAAGCAGGCAGTAAGTGGCAAGGATTTAAGGAAACAAAGGCATGGTGCCATCGTCGTACGGAATATTCCAAATATCTACGAATAATATGAAAAATTTTTCTTCAATAAATAACCTGTTCAAACATCTAATGAACTATCAAGTACATAAAGATTATCTGAAAGCAAATACAATTAAAATGTACACATAAGAATGTTAACAATTCTTAAAATATTATTTATTTAATGACGGCAAACAGTTAAGGAGCAAGAGAGCAGTCAAAAAATATAATAGGCCTTACATCAACTTTCTAACAATGTACGAGTCTAATTTATAAAGCCCAGGGCTAATATTAAGAAACAAATCCGCATTATTCTTGATCACACTCGATTCAAGTATATTTCTACTTAGAAGAGACTAACAATCCTATCCCCGTCGTCTATCAACATGATGGTGCTCCTTGTCACTATGCCAAAATTGTTCAGGATTATCTAAATGGACGTTTTCCAAATCGCTGGATCGGACGCGGAAGCAACTGACCTTGGCCAGCGAGATCACCAGATTTAACCCCTTTAGATTTCTTTGCATGGGGCTTTATCAAATCGCACGTCTATCAGACGAAGATTACGAGTCTTGAAAACTTACGTACACGTATACGAACTGCTGCAGATAACATAACCCCGAAAATGCTCCAGAATGTGTTTAGAAATGCTGCGGAACGATTTTAGCTGTGCTGGGATACTGATGGGCGTCACGTCGATCCTACTCTTAATTATTTAATAAATGTTACCACTTTATCATTTTATGATTGAATTCCATATAATTTCCAAGTGCTTCACAAAAATAGATCCTGACTTTATGTACACCCTGTATAAGCAATTTAAACTGTTGCGTCATTTTTGAATGGCCCTGTATAAGTTACTTAAAATGGGGGAGAGGGGATTTCCCATAGCCATACCAAATTTCTGCCTAAAATATTCATTTTTAAACACAAATTTCGAGTCAACTATGCACAGCTTAATTAATTCTATAATTGTAGCCACAGGTTGGCTAATGTAGCGAGTGGCGTTCCTCAGGGTTCTGTATTGGCCCCTTGCTTTTTCTTGTATATATTAACGATTTAGATGTCGGCCTAGTCAGTACAGTTTCAAAGTTTGCGGATGACACAAAGCTGGGTGGTAGGGGGAATAATGACGAAGATAGAGGTAAAATCCAGGAAGATCTGAATAAAATTGTTGATTGGTCACTCGCATGGCAAATGAGATTTAACGTTGATAAGTGCAAAATTTTGCATATAGGTTCGCGTAAGGGTAATTTTGCGAATAGTATGTCAGGGAAAGATTTAACAAGCGTAGAGCAGGAAAAAGATTTAGGAGTTATAGTCACTGGTGATTTAAAAGTAGCGAAACAAAGTACAGCAGCGGTCAATAAGGCGAACAAAGTGTTAGGTTTTATAGCTCGAAATTTTGAGTACAAATCGCGCGATATTATAGTTCCTCTTTATAAATCATTAGTTAGACCCCATTTGGAGTACGTGGTCCGATTTTGGAATCCGCATATGCGCAAAGATATAGACAAAATCGAAAGAGTTCAAAGACGAGCAACTAAGATGATTCCGTCGCTTAGGTCAAAGTCGTATGAGGATAGGCTTAAGGAGTTAAAATTGACTACACTCGAGACTAGGAGGCTAAGGGGCGATCTAATCCAGGTTTTCAAAATTATGAATGGGTTCGATAACGTAGATAGAGATAGCTTTTTCGAAATATCTCAATATAATAGGACTAGAAATAACGGGTGTAAGTTGACAAGTAGAAGGTTCGAGACAGCAGTTGCCAAAAACTTTTTTACGCATAGAATAGTAAATAGCTGGAATAGTTTGCAGGTAGAAGTAATTAGTAGCACATCTACAAACATGTTTAAAAATCGATTAGACGCATATGTTGATAGATTGGGTATAGTTTAAGGTACTAAAATTAAGGCTTTGTGGTGATAGATCCCACAGCTCAACACAAGTGTTGTGGGATATAGGGAGGCAGCATCTTGGGTTAGGGGATACTCTCTGTCCTTATACACCCCATTTAAAGAGATTCCTCTGCCGAGCGGTGCCCCCCCATAGTACTGTGAGGTATTGAAAAACTCATGATCTTCACTTGCCCCACAAACACCTTGAAATGGGATACCCAAAATGGGTGCACACACATTTCTACATTACTGTACAGTCTTTACAGCCACACCTACACTTTTCCTCCTAAGTATATATATTGTAATGTATATGGTGGTAAATTTTGACTTGGTCCGCAATCGATATGGACCGTGACTTATTTTTGGTTGGCAAGGTACTAGTATTGATGGATACCGTAATGAAATTGACTGGATTCTTTGGATCTGATATATTTGCATGTCGGTTATAAATAGATATTGAGTGTAACATATTTGTGGATAGTGTCTATTATGACTTGATCCTCTGGATCCAGAGATTCTATCTTTACTTTTAAATCGATAATAATTAGTTTTAAATTGATAATTATTTAGTTTTGTAAAAATTGGTCGTTGCCAATGTACAGGCAGTTCTTACATAAATTTCTTATGTTCTTGTGGTTCGGAACCCACGTAAAATTGTAGGTCCCCTCCGCCACCACGGAGGACATACACAATGCACAATTACGAACACAGTTAGGTAGACCAGCCATGAGTGGATCCTAGGGTCTTTGCTGGTCTGAAACATTATAACATTATAACAAGGTAATGGCAAATTATGCTTAACCAATTCTTCGGAAAGAAAAACTAATAGATCTTCCACCGGGACTCTTGTAAATAAGGCGGTAACATCAAAGCTTACCAATCTAAAATTGTAAATGACACTGATACTATTTAATTTTTCCACAAGTTCTACATTATTATTTATGTGTGATTGTGAAATTGTGCCCAGGAAAGGATTAAGGATGGAAACAAGCCATGTGGATAGCTTATATGAGATAGATCCTACAGAACTAACACTAGGCCTTGCAGGATTATTTGTCTTATGAGTTTTAATCAGGTCATACTCAAATACTCAAAAACTGTTTAAGTAATATTTCTTTACTATTCAAAAGTTGCTTAATTTTCTTGTTAAATGCACTGCTGATTGGGAATTTTTCGCTGGTGTATTTAACTCATTTATTTGGTAAATTCTGTCTATTTCTCTCTTGTCCTTAAAATGTGAATATATCACGAAAGCGCTCGGAATTCTTGTTTCTTTTTTCCGTTTTCCCTGTGGATGTTTGCTTATTAATAAGATCACGTGTTATTTTGTGATTTTACTGCATAATGGATACCACGCGCCACTTTGAGACCTTCTCTTTGCTCTTCCCTGGCCTAGCACTGTTTGTTTCTACCTTTTGTTTGGCTTTAGTTAAGTCGCACAAGCGAAAGGTTCACCTGATATTTCTAAGATGTCTAAGTGAACAAGTTCTCCCCCACTTCCTTACTCCCTAATAGACTTCTGAATTTGAGAGATCGCCCCTTCGATGAATTCCAGAGAATAGTGTTGCAGAAGCATATTGAAATTACTAAGATTGAAGTCGAAGAAACTTTTAAAGTTACCAGGGCGAGAAGATATAGTTTTGACAGGGCAATCCCACCTGAATGGAAACAGCGTTTACTGGACTATTGTTATAACAAACTTAGACGAGAATGTAGTGTTGTGGAAAGAAAACTGGATTTTAAATTACAAATTCTAATTGAAAGAAGTGATTGGACTAAGGATGCTAACCCCGAATTTGTGATAAATCTATCAGATAAAGTGCTAAATAAAAATACGGTTACGGCTCTTGGATACGGAATAAATTTTTCAGCAGCAAAAAGGATGTGGACTATGTAGAAATAGCTAAGGCTTTCTGCAACTTGGAGAAATATAATGATTTACCGATAGAGGACGTGAATATTTGTAAAGGTCTAGTATATGGTGCGATGTCTAAACCCTCTATTCCAAACTGCCCACAGAGGTTTTTCGATTCTTATGAGTAGAAAAGATCTGAATCTACATATAACCAAGGCCCGATAAATCAAATGCCTTAGTGATTCTCAATAAAGAAGTTTACCTTGAAAAAATGTATGATCTTTTGAATGACTCGAACACTTACGTGAAATTAAGGAACAATCCCCTTGAATCGGTGAACAGTGCATTTAACAAGAAAATTAAGCAACTTTTGAATGGTAAAGAAATATTACTTAAACAGTTTTTGAGTACTTCACCGTCATTACCCTATTTGTATGGCCTGATTAAAACTCATAAGCCAAATAATCCTGCAAGGCCTATTGTTAGTTCTATAGGATCTATCTCATATAAGCTATCCAAATGGCTTGTTTCCATCCTTAATCCTTTCCTGGGCACAATTTCACAATCACACATAAATAATAATGTAGACCTTGTGGAAAAATTAAATAGTATCAGTGTCAATTACAATTTTAGATTGGTAAGCTTTGATGTTACCGCTTTATTTACAAGAGTCCCGGTGGACGCTATGTTCATTTTTTCCTCATTTAGCATGATCACCGGATAAAAAAATAATAACATATTATGGTGCTCTTCCAATATGTGCTCTACCGCGAAACTGTGATCTACCATATTCCAACTAATATTCCATATTCCAGGCTAACTAACGAAAATATCACGACTTAACCTAACCAATCATCAAGGGCGTATAGTTGACCTAACGATTGGTTAGGTTAAGTCATGATATTTTCGTTAGTTAGCCTTATAAGGCTAGTTTCACGGTAGAGCACGTATTGGAATATGGTAGATCACAGTTTCGCGGTAGAGCACATATTGGAAGAGCACCAATATTATATATAATTAAGTATATAACAATATTATAATATAAAACATTATAAAAATAATAAATATAGGTGCTCTTCCAATATGTGCTCTACCGCGAAACTGTGATCTACCATATTCCAATACGTGCTCTACCGTGAAACTAGCCTTATAAGGCTAACTAACGAAAATATCATGACTTAACCTAACCAATCGTTAGGTCAACTATACGCCCTTGACGATTGGTTAGGTTAAGTCGTGATATTTTCGTTAGTTAGCCTTATAAGGCTAACTAACGTACCTGCTGCTAATCCGAATAATCTAAGGTAGATCACGTATTGGAATGTAAATTTTCGCGGTAGAGCACATATTGGAAGAGCACCTAAATATAATAATATATTATATTAATTAATATAACTATAATAAAATATATTAATATTAATATATATGTTGTATTAATTTTTCTGTAAAATTAGTACAATTTATTCCTTTGGGGAGAAAGTTCTGATAATGCTGGCAGGATAAATTTGGTCGGAGCAGCAGACTGTGCAGGTTGAAACATGTTTGTACCTGTTGAGACATGAGCCTGTTTCTGTGTGTAGAGCAGCTCCAAGTCAGTCTGCTTGTAAATGTCACAGTGTTAACAGCTAGTGTCTGTTGCTTCTTGTTAATTTTACACCAGTGTTGTATTCATATAGATGTTTTGTAATGCCGCGGAACTGTCTGAATCATCCTAATTCCTTTTGTTATGTATGTGGTGATCTAACTTTAAAATCCCAGAAACGTAACTTTACACCATTAGTAAAAAAATGCTATGAACTTTATTTCGGATGTAAAGTAGGCGATCAGGACAAGAGTTGGGCCCCTCACATTTGTTGTGTGACATGTGTAAGACTACTTACAGGATGGCTAAACGGTTCACGTCACATGCCATTTGCTATTCCAATGATTTGGAGGGAACCCAAAGATCACACAACAGACTGCTATTTCTGCCTGGTAAATACAAAGGGGATCACTTCAAAAACAAAGAGCCTTATGAAATACCCTAATCTACCGTCTGCAATGAGACCAGTTCCCCACAGTGCTCAACTTCCAGTACCAAATCCTCCTGAACATGTAAGTTTAAGTGATGAGGAATCAAACGTAGCTGTAGCATATCACGAGGAAAAAGATGAAGACATTTCTGATCCAACATTCCAGGCTACCTGTTCCTCCAATGAACCACATTTACTGTCACAAGGACATCTAAATGACCTAGTTCGTGATTTGAAATTATCTAAGAAGCAGGCTGAACTTTTAGGTTCAAGATTAAAGGGTTGGAATCTACTGCAACGTGACACTAAAGTTTGTTTTTTCCGCAGCCGCCATGATGAATTCAAAGAATGGTTCTCCCATGAAGATGGACTTGTGTTTTGTAAAGATGTTAATTCAGTCATGGGGGCTCTTGGTCATGAACATAACGTGGATGAGTGACGATTGTTCATTGACTCCTCAAAAGTCAGCTTGAAAGCAGTCCTTCTTCACAACGGAAATAAATTTCCTTCTGTACCTATTGCACATGCTGCAAACATGAAAGAGTCATACGACAACATGAAGTTGCTTTTAGAAAAGTTTCAGTATCAGAAATATAAGTGGAATATCTGTGGAGATCTGAAGGTCATTGCACTTTTGCTAGGGTTGCAGCTAGGTTACACCAATTACTGTTGTTTTTTATGTGAGTGGGACAGTAGGGACAAGCAAAACCACTACGTTAAGAAGGATTGGCCAAAACGCACCTCACTTGTTCCAGGCAAGAAAAATGTTGTGAATAGTTCACTTGTTGACCCTGAGAAAGTGTACCTTCCTCCTTTGCATATCAAGCTTGGACTTATGAAAAACTTTGTTAAAGCGATGGATAAAGCGCAAACAGGATTCACATACTTGAGAAATAAGTTTCCCCGGATCAGTGATGCCAAGATTAAAGAAGGCATTTTTGTAGGCCCTTAGATCAGAGAATTGTTAAGAGATGAGAGATTTGAAGGAGAGTTGAATGAAGTTGAGAAAGCTGCGTGGCAGAGTTTCAAAAGTGTCTGCACAAATGTTTTGGGAAATCACAAGGCCGAAAACTATCCTGAAATAGTAGGAGATCTTCTTAAGTCTTACCAAGTAATGGGGTGCAATATGTCATTAAAGGTTCATTTCTTGGACTCTCACTTGGACTTTTTTCCGGAAAACCTGGGTGCGGTAAGCGACGAACATGGTGAGCGTTTTCATCAGGATATTTCTGCCATGGAAAACCGTTACCAAGGCAAATGGAGCCCCAGTATGCTGGCTGACTATTGCTGGACTCTTAAGAGAGACATGCCTGAGGCAAAGCACAGCAGAAAATCAAAACAAGCTACTTTTTAAACTACAGGTATGTCTTTTCGATCATATTTTAATAAGTATGTAACTATATGGGTTTTTAAAAATTAAATTGCATGTCACACAAAAACCAGACCTGATAGAGAAATTTTACAAACATATTTGGATTCAGCACAGAAAATACTATAAGAATAAGGTATTTTCATTCTTGGGACACGAAAAAAATTTTTTTTGTTGCCCAGTGTAATTGTTCCTATATATCATACATTATTATTCGGCTCACCACATTAATGTAAAACCAACCGTTCTTTCTACTTTGTTCCTAAGCTAAGAGGCTTACGAATTTGTAGCCCAGAGTTCATTGATGATGAAATTAGTAAAATACTAGTAAAAGATCGGCGCTACGTGCCGATTTTGCTAGATCTGCGGTGCTTGGACCTTCGACCCAAACCGAATTGTGGGCCTACGGCGTATTTTATTTTGAACATCAATAGCCCTTTATCTGGATATCGTTCCCATTCCTCTCACCTTGGGCCTCAGTAATTGGGGTGCCTGTGGCCCTCCAATTACTGGCGAACTAATTATTTGGTCACTAAAACTACAGAAAAGAACGCAGCCATGAAAATCTAAAACTTCACAAATCTTGATACGATGAACTCGGATGTGAAGCTCAAGATTTTCATGACTGCGTTCTTTTCTATAGTTTTATTGACCAAATAATTGAACCGACAGTAATTGGGGGGTCGCAGGCCCCTAATTACTGGGGGTTCAATTATTTGGTGAATAAAACTATAGTCATGAAAATCTTAAGTTTCACAAATATTGACACAATGTGAAGCTCAAGATTTTCATTGCTGCGTTCTTTTCTATAGTTTTATCGCGGTGCTGGGGGCCCTCGGGCCCAGTAATTGGTGGTGGTGGTGGGGGGGGGGCTGGTCACACATATATTTTCGTTCATTACTCATCACCCCCATCCACCATACGAAGTTTGGTCGAAATCGGTTCAGAAACATAAAAGTTTTTTCTGCGGACAGACAGGCAGACACATTTTTGCTAAATTATAATAGTAATGATGCCCGATTAGGTTAATTAAATGGCCGGTTAAGTCAACTGAATGCCCGATTAGATTAATTGAATGCCCGGGTACGTTAATTGAATGCCCGGTTAGGTTAATTGTACACCCTTGACGATTGGTTAGGTTAAGTCATGATATTTTCGTTAAAGCCAACGAAAATATCACGACTTTACCTAACCAATCGTCAAGGGCGTACAGATGACCTAACCTGGCCTTCAATGAACCTAACCGGGTATTCAATAATTTTACCATAAGTTTTGTAATGATCTTGATGACGTCATTTAATGTTTTAAAATTAATTATTGAATTTATTAACACCCACGCGCACAACCTCGGGACCTAATCAATATGTGTGTGAAGTTTCATGTTTGTAACTGCTTCCATTTTGGAGTTATGGCTGATGGCTGGAACACACACACACACACACACACACACACACACACACGTCTTTTTATTATTATTATTATTATTATTATAGATAAACAATAGACTGGTACAAATTTATAACCGAAAGACTTCCGAAAATCAACAATTTTCGATAAAGAAAAGGGGAAAATTGGTTTTGTAGGCCTAGGGGGTCCAAAATTTTCATAAAATGGAAAATAATTGTTATTTTCTTACTTACAGCGACAGGCATAATGATATTAGGATACCTAATAGAAATTTTGTAATATTTTAAAGTGGGGAAAATAAATAATTTTCTAAAAATGATCTTCAACTATAAAAGCGCATCTAATCAGATAACTTAATTAACGTATTTCTATGACAACTAAAAAATAGAATGATAAATCAATATCCTATCAAATTGTTTGTGTATACGTAAAATTGTTTGTACAAAAGCCACAATAATAAAACGCACAAAAGTCATGGTAAATAATTTCTTGTGTGGCTCGTTTAACTTTAAACTCGTGTTTATTTAAATTGCCCGTTTTAATTATGTAATTTTTTGTATTGAATCGATAAAGAAATCTTTTGTGAATCGAAAAATCTTTTGTGAATCGAATATTAAATGTTTAGTAAATATTGGCTTATTTTGTGCCAAAATTATGATTAAAAATTAAAAATTAAAAAAATTAGTGTACAGGCATGGGAAGAACTGTACCCCTAAAATGGGGGAAGGAATTATGTTAGGGAATTTTTTTTTTAGCATGGGCACTACACAATAAAAAGACGCATTGAATGGTGAAAACCGCATTGTTCTACACCAATTGTAGCGACCTGTAGGTGTGCGCAAAAAAACTGTTACATATATATATGTTACATATATATATAAGGCTTCATTTCTGAAATAGTATATTAGACTAGCAAAAGGTCGTCGCTACGCGCCGATTTTACTAGATCTGCGGTGCTTCGGCTGAATTGTGGGCCTACGGCGTATTTTATTTTGAACATCAGTAGCCCTTTATCTGGGTATCATTCCTATTCCTCTCATCTTGGGCCTCAGTAATTGGGGTGCCTGCGGCCTCCCAGTTACTGGCAAACCAATTATTCATTTAATAAAACTACAGAAAAGAACGCAGCCATGAAAATCTAAAGCTTCACAAATCTTAATACAATGAGCTCGGATTTGAAGCCTAAGATTTTCATGACTGCGTTCATTTCTATAGTTTTATTGACCAAATAACTGAACCGACAGTTATTGGGGGCCCTGCGGCCCGCCAAATCATAGTTTTCATTGTTTCGAGTGCATCAATAATATTGTTATAGTGTTCCATTAGTTGCGATAAGCATGATCTTCCTGACCGGAATCGATGTTGGTTATCATTTTTTTTTCTGAATTTCCCCATTAACCCCACCCCCTCCCCCATTACCACACCCCCTCCCCCATTACCCCACCCCTCTCCCCCAATACCCCCTCCCCCACCCCTCTCCCCCATTTATCACCACCCTTCCCCCATTAACCCCAAGGGGGGAAGGGGGCTGGCACCTTGCAAAGGATTTACTTTAATTTTTTTTGAAGGGGGCTGGCACCTTGCAAAGGATTTACTTTAATTTTTTTTTGGTTACATATATATACCACATCTATTTTTCTGAGGTTCCCCATTAACCCCACCTCCTCCCCCATTACCCCACACCTCACCCATTTTGTGCCAAAATTATGATTAAAAATGAAGAAATGGGAAGAACTGTACCCCTAAAAGGGGGGGAAGGATTTATGTTGGGGAATTTTTTTTAGCTTGGGCACTGCACAATAAAAAGACGCATCGAATGGTGAAAACCGCATTGTTCTACACCAATTGTAGCGACCTGTAGGTGTGCGCAAAAAAACTGTTACATATATATATATATATATATATATACATATATAATATATATACTGTATATATATATATATATATATATATATATATATATATATATATATAAAGGCTTCATTTCTGAAATAGTATATCAGACTAGCAAAAGGTCGTCGCTACGCGCCGATTTTGCTAGATCTGCGGTGCTTCGGCTGAATTGTGGGCCTACGGCGTATTTTATTTTGAACATCAGTAGCCCTTTATCTGGATATCATTCCTATTCCTCTCACCTTGGGCCTCAGTAATTGGGGTGCCTGCGGCCTTCCAGTTACTGGCAAACCAATTATTCATTCAATAAAACTACAGAAAAGAACGCAGCCATGAAAATCTAAAGCTTCACAAATCTTAATACAATGAGCTCGGATTTGAAGCCTAAGATTTTCATGACTGCGTTCATTTCTATAGTTTTATTGACCACATAACTGAACCGACAGTAAGTGGGGACCCTGCAGCCCGCCAAATCATAGTTTTCATTGTTTCGAGTGCATCAATAACATTGTTATAGTGTTCCATTAGTTGTGATAAGCATGATCTTCCTGACCGGAATCGATGTTGGTTATCATTTTTTTTTCTGAGTTTCCCCATTAACCCCACCCCCTCCCCATTACCCCACCCCTCTCCCCCAATACCCCGTCCCCCACCCCTCTCCCCCAATACCCCGTCCCCCACCCCTCTCCCCCAATACCCCGTCCCCCACCCCTCTCCCCCATTTACCCCACCAATTTTTTTTCTGAGTTGCCCCATTAACCCCACCCCCTCCCGCATTACCCACCCCTCTCCCCCAATACCCCCTCCCCCACCCCCTCCCCCAATACCCCCTCCCCCACCCCTCTCCCCCATTTACCCCCACCCTTCCCCCATTACCCCCAAGGGGGGAAGGGGGCTGGCACCTTGCAAAGGATTTACTTTAATTTTTTTTTGGTTACATATATATATCGCATCTATTTTTCTGAGTTTCCCCATTAACCCCACCCCTCCCCCATTACCCCACCCCTCCCCCATTTTGTGCCAAAATTATGATTAAAATGAAGAAATGGGAAGAACTGTACCCCTAAAAGTGGGGGGGGGGGCAGGATTTATGTTCGTGAATTTTTTTTTAGCTTGGGCACTGCACAATAAAAAGACGCATCGAATGGTGAAAACCGTATTGTTGTACACCAATTGTAGCGACCTGTAGGTGTGCGCAAAAAACTGTTACATATATGTAGCGGATCGACAAGAAATAGACCAGCAAATAGACAGAAATCTTTTCCTTCCACGCTATCATCAAAGGTTCTTGGAAAACACACGTGGGCAAGAGTCAAACAATGGGAACGTCTGTTTCTTCCCAAAGGGCGCGAACGAAAACCCTTATCAACTAAAGGACGCGCTCACAAGGCGTCTTAAGAATTGGCGCGAAGTCCTACGTCACAGGAACTACGTATAAAAGCGAGCTTCCACTTGCTTTCATTCTCACTCACTCACTCGTACTCACATCATCGAACGTGAGCAACACGTCCACCAACCGCTTTCCGGCCCCCTGGCAGAGGGGCGCGGACGCTACTTTCTTCAAGGCCTACAATTTATCATCAAGTAAGATCTACAGACCACCTGCAGAAGCAATCCTTCGAGGCCCAACCGGAATCGCTACGGGCCTGCGGTTTGCCGGGTCGGCCTTCAAGTTTCTCCACATTCCTCGAGATATATTCAGCACCACAGGCTTACGCCTGCAAGATCATAAGGCCAGCCTGCACCTCGAGAAGTAACATCACCTCAGGCCTCCACGAAGCCTACATCTATCATCTCAAGAGGCTTAACGGACAACGACAACTCGAGTTTTCGGTAATAGATCTTTCTTCAACCCGCCTTCAAGAGTTTACATCGTCCTAAGATAAGTACCTCCTATTCTAAGTACTCTTGTGAAGCCTACATTAGCCTACCGCCGAACGGTAGGCTATACTCCCAAAGTGTGTAATATAGCGTTCCAACTGACTCTCGTGAAAGAACGCAGTAGGCCTGTCATCCAATTCAAGTGTCATTTCAATACCGTAATTCCGCGTATCATCCGTCATTATGTTCAATTCATATATTTGTGTGTTAACTAAAAATTCTCTTGACGTAATCATTTAACATCACATGATCACATAATGTTCTTACATATAAATGATATTTGTGCAAGCACTTCAATCCATTATTATTAGGCCGCATCAATTATTCCTTGTGCATCCATGCAATCATTTAGCCTACTTAATCAGTGTCATGTTTTCCATTCAATGTACCAAACGCACGTGCATTCTTTATATCATTTACTAGGCCCATTCAATGTTCCATGTCGCATGCTATTTACATACCATCAACGTGTACATCATTTATTACGTGTCAATTAAGCTATTAACATTTCATCTTATTAGCTAAGTCTATGTCAAAAGCATAACGTAAAACTATCAATTAATTACTGTCAATTCTTTGTTATATCACAGTGAATAAATAACGGCTTTATTTTCATAATAAAATACAAAACTAAGGTGTCTTTTATAACCTTAACATTAATTTGCTTGGGTGTAAACCAAGCTGGTGACCTCGCTGCCTTTTCGGTCACTTCCAATAGTATGGTGGATCTACTAAAATAGCCTTTCATTAATAAGCAATCAGTCATTGCATCAATTAATCATTGCATACAATTAAATCATTATCACCTTAAACGGCTAAAACTAGGTCCACTATATATACACACATATATATATATATATATATACAGGGTGTCCGAGAATTATCTGTAAAATTTTTGGCTGTTATTAAAAGTCAACCATGAAGTGTAGAAATTCCAGTGTTGTCCCATTTTACAGAGAATCTCATTAAGTTTTTTCTGATACCAAGTTTTGACAAGTTTTTTAGAAATTCCAGTGTTGTCCCATTTTACAGAGAATCTCATTAAGTTTTTTCTGATAACAAGTTTTGACAAGTTTTTTCTTTTTCAGATATTCATACACACCCCTCATCCTTAATAAATCCACAGGAGAAAGCACAGTGTGTTGAATGGTTTATCGAAACAAAATCAGATACACAAGTTCAACGAAGGTTTAGAACTAATTACAACAGAAACCCTCCATCAAGAGTAACCATACGAGCTTGGTATAAAAGGTTTAAGGAAACTGGAAGTGTAGAGCATAAGAAAAGAGCAGGGCGGCCTCGAACGTCTTTTGAAAATGTCGAGCGCATTCGAGAGGCTTTTGTTCGCAGTCCACGCAAGTCGACAAGAATTGCATCACGAGTGTTACAGATACCTCGTTCGACAGTGCATGATGTCTTGCGTAAACGTTTGAAGTTGCATCCTTACAAGTTGCAAATCTTGCAACAGATTACGCAAAAAGATAAGGTCTCCCGTAAGGAATTTGCAATGACTCTGCTTGACAGAGTCGACCAGGACAATGCGTTTTTGGCAAGAATCATGTTTTCGGACGAGGCAACTTTTCATGTTTCAGGCAAGGTAAACAAACAAAATGTGCGCATATGGGGGTCACAAAATCCACATTGCATAGAAGAGCACATCAGAGATAGTCCTAAAGTTAATGTATGGTGTGGCCTGTTACATGATCGCGTGATTGGACCATTTTTCTTCGGTGAATCAACAGTGACCTCCAGTACCTACCTGGACATGTTGCAACACTTTGTCTATCCGCAATTGGAAGTACTGCATCCACGCATCATTTTTCAGCAAGATGGCGCACCGCCATATTGGGTCTTGATCGTCCGTAAGTCCCTGAATGAGACATTCCCAAACAGGTGGATTGGCCGTGGAGGTGCAATTCATTGGCCGGCTAGATCTCTCGACATCACACCCTGTGATTTCTTTCTTTGGGGATTCGTCAAAGATCTTGTGTACAATACGCGGGTGACAGACATTGATGATTTAAAAGCAAGAATCACAGCTGCTATTGAGCGAATTGATGTGGATATGCTGCAGCGTACAAGGCAACATTTGGAGTATCGATTGGATGTTTTGCGAATCACTGATGGTGCACATATCGAATGTTTGTAACAACGTTACTTTAATAAAAGAAACTTTTGAAAATACAGATTCTAAATAATCTTGTTTAAGAATTTTACATGTGTTATCAAGAATTTTATTAAAAGATGAAATTGTACAGATAATTTTCGGACACACTGGAATTTCTAAAAAACTTGTCAAAACCTGGTATCAGAAAAAACTTAATGAGATTCTCTCTAAAATGGGACAACACTGGAATTTCTACACTTCATGGTTGACTTTTAATAACAGCCAAAAATTGTACAGATAATTCTCGGACACCCTGTATATATAAGGCTTCATTTCTGAAATAGTATATTAGATATAAAATTGCGTTTGATTTAAAATATCCCAAGAACTGCATAGATAAATCCTTGAAAATGGCAAAGAAAACCTGCTACGAGGTAAATGACAAGATTCCTTATAACCTTATAACACAAAAAATGTTTTAGTGTTACCATTTAGAGAAAATTTCCTTGATCTGCCGAAACTACTGAGGATCTTTAACGGAAATATTGCGTTCAGAAATTTAGATGTAATTAAGAATTCATTGATTAAAAACTCCCCTTTAAGTGAACAGGGTTGTGTATATAAAATTCCATGCACAATATGTAATAAATTTTACATTGGTCAAACTGGTAAGACGCTTGAATTACATATTAAACAGCATAAATACAGTATAAGAATCGGCCAGGAATCTAACTCCATTTTCATTCATGTAAGAGATACTAATCATCCCATTGACTGAAAAAATGCCTCCAAATTAAGTTTTAGTAAATCTATTGTTAGTAGAAATATACTTGAATCGAGTGTGATCAAGAATAATGCAGATTTGTTTCTTAAAATTAGCCCTGGGCTTTATAAATTAGACTCGTACATTTTTAGAAAGTTGATGTAAGGCCAATTATATTTTTTGACTGCTCTCTTGCCCCTTAACTGTTTGCCATCATTAAGTAAATAATATTTTACGAATTGTTAACATTCTTATGTGTACATTTTAATTGTATTTGCTTTCAGATAATCTTTATGTACATGATAGTTCATTAGATGTTTGAACAGGTTATCTATTGAAGAAAAATTTTTCAGATTATTCGTAGATATTTGGAATATTCCGTACGACGATGGCACCATGCCTTTGTTTCCTTAAATCCTTGCCACTTACTGCCTGCTTTAATTAATAACTTATAATAATTTTTGTTTTCTGTACATGTTAATTGTCTAATTTCATTCATAGAGTTCTTATGTATTCAATAATTAAGTTACCTATTGAGAAACAGTCTTTAGATTGTTTTATTTAGTATAAATTTAGTTGCCGTAGGCCTATTACTTTTGACCGCATTCTTGTCCCGTAACTGTTTGCCCTAATCAAATAAATAATACTTTGAAGAATTGGTAACATGCTTATGTGTGGTTTTTTAGTGTAATTTTTTCTCTCATATAAACTTTATGTACTTGATAGTTTATTAGACTTTTGAACAGGTTGTCTATTGGGGAAAAAGAAAAATTTTTGAGATTGCTTTTTAGATATTTGGAATATTCCGTACGACGATGGCACCAAGCCTCTCTCTTAAGTTCTTGCCACTTAACTGCCTGCTGTAATTAAATACTATTTCTAATAACTGTTATAATAATTTTTGTTTTCTGTACTTGTTAATTGTCTAATTTCATTTATATAGTTCTTATGTATTCAATAATTTAGTAGCTTTTAGATTAAGTTACCTATTGGAAAAAATCTTTAGAATGTTTTATTGTTTTTAAATTGCATTGCCGATTGGGAATTTTTCGCTTGTGTATTTAACTCATTTATTTGGTAAATTATGTCTATTTCTCTCTTGTCCTTGAAAATGTGAATATATCACGAAAGCGCTCGGAATTCGTGTTTTTTTTTCCTTTTTCCCTGTGGTTGTTTGCTTATTAATAAGATCACGTGTTTTTTTGTGATTTTACTGCATATATATATATATAATATATATATATATATATATATATATATTTGAAAGGGTGATAAATCATGTTACTTCGTATTTTTATTATTTGTTTGTTTTTATGTCCTCTTCCCAGACCAGCAGACAGGTTCGCATGGTCCCAGTTTCTACTGAAATAAATCTTTTTCCATCAAGCAATCATGAAGGTCTTTAAAGATATTTTAGCTGGTGATAAGATGTTCACAGATACATACAAGTATGAAGAAAATGATGGGGCCTTTTATAGAGTAATTGGTAAGAACGTTACTGTCCAAGAGGGTGATATCCGACTGGAGGGAGCAAACCCATCAGCTGAAAAAGCAATTAAAGGGCATGAAACTGTTTCTCAGTCTTTTATTGATGTTGTTTTGTACACGAGGCTGCAAGAAACTGGATTCCCTTCACAGAAAGACTTTTTATTATATACGAAGTCTTACTTGAAAAGTTGAAAAGTTAAAGGAAAAATTAGAGCAGGAAAAATCTGGATTAGCTGAAAAGCTCCAGCTATTCAAAAGCCTCTCAGAATTATTAAAGAACTTTAAGGACCTTCAATTTTTTACCGTAGAGTCTCTGAACCCGGATTGCATTATTGGATTATAAGGACTTTGGTGGCGAAGAAAAGCCTGTTCTTTATTTCTTTAAACACGGCTACTTGAGGGGAAACTTTCTGTTGTGGTCCTTCATTTTCTAGCTGTTTGTTATGCTTCCAGTCTGTAATTACTTCTCAAGAACATGAGGCATAAAATACAGTAAGTGAAATAAAAAGTGTGAATAGTAAAGAAGGACTTCCAACTTTTCACTATAAATGAAATGGCCATCTCTCTTTAACACAAAAATTGCGCATCCACACATTCGTCACTGCAGGAAGAACAACGTGTGCTTCAGATTTTTCGGCGGATCACCTCGAGTCCCCCGATTGAGGAACATTGCTTTATGTGATGTTTATCATTTGAATGAATGGTAAACATTATAACTTAATAGGTAAACTATTATTGATGTTTATGTGAATTAATGGACTGACTGCAACAATAAAAAGCACTATATTTAACTATTTGAAAAGAGGCTCCCCTTCAAAAGCAAATTTATCATTGGACTCATTCGTCTAGGTTAAAACATTACTTAGGATGGGAGAGAGCAACCTCTGAGGTAATACATTTCCTCATCAATTTAACCCCATATCTCCAAAAGCAACGTAAAAATGGGAGACTGAACAAAGCTCCGTACTGCTGGGTTAAAACCGAACTGTAGGTTGTTAGACAGCCAGTTGCTCAGTTAGAATCGGTTGCTCGCCAGCCGGTTGTTGGATGTCTATCTAAGGCCCTGGCCGGAGGAGGATGGTGGGCTGCCTACGAACAGCTTGGTTTGTTTGATCGGGGTAAAACGAAAAGGAAAAGAAATTGAAGTGAATTTTTGACGACAACCTGAATTTTGGGACCTATTTTCGAGGGAATAAATTATAAACTCATTTATCTACAGTAATTCTTTGATCAGAAGGACATATTATTCGAGATTTGCATAATGAAATAAAGTTGCTAACATAGCCAACTTTTAGTGCAACTTCATCGGATTAAAACATCTTGATAAACCCCTTTACCCCTTTACAGTGCTCCACATTAAGATCACTCATGCCAACCTCACAATATACTCTACATACTCTATAACTGTATACTATATATATATATATATATATATATATATATATATATATATACAGGGCTATTGAAAATGATTCACCTGATTTCAAATGAGAATATTTTTTAATGTTACAAATACAGAGTGATTTGTGATACATCAACCAAAAGAAAAACTGTCCAAATTTTGTCTCTCACCTCATAAATGCTCTATGTGACTTCCCCTAGTTACACGAGCAACGTCGACACGATAGTCGAATTCCTCCCATACTCGCTCCAGCATGTCCGTTGTCACTGACTCTATGGCAGTAACAATGCGAGTTCGGAGCTCATCCAAAGATGTGGGCAACGGTGGCACGTACACAGTATCCTTAACGTACCCCCAAAGGAAGAAGTCGCACGGTGTAAGATCCGGCGACCGATTTACAGCTCGAAAACTGCAACACACACAAAACGCCTTCTGGTGTGCGGACGCCATTTTCACACTGACTGTTTGTTGCTAGGCTAGGCCACGGCGTGACTTTGGAGCCCTCTCGCGGTGATCTTGTAAATCTTAGAGATTTACTCTTTCATGTGGTGTATGCTCAGTTGATTCACGGTTGATAGGTACGGAAGTATTCTCAGTTGAAATCGGGTGAATCATTTTAAATAGCCCTGTATATATAATACAGTTATACAGTATATATTTCTATGAATATGCGCAGTATTTTCTTTTTTATAATTTAACTGTATTCATTAACAATGAAATTCGGAAAAGTATTTTCCTTATACAGAAAACAAAAATAAGAGGATTAAATTTTTAGTTTTCCCACAAAAATAAGATTATTTCCAGATTTTACTTTGGAACTTTTTAATTTTAAATTCGGTCTCAACATGTTTTGGAAAATATTTCACTTTTTTCAAATATTTCTTCTATTGTTTAAGTTAAAATAAGCAATTTCTTTATTTCAATCTCAGCCGTTCGAGATCATTTCTACAGAGTTTATGAGAAAATCAAAGTAAAAATGGTTGAAAAATTTCTCAGATTTGGCCAATTTCGACTAGTATTATTTTGAATATGATCGACGAATATATATATATATAATATATATATATATATATATAATATATATATATATATATATATACACACGCACTGCTGTGCAAAAGTCTTAGACATATTGTATTATTGTATTTTTCTACTCTGATGCATAAGGAAACTAGAACTTTGTATTCAATGCAAATACACTTTTAATGAAATGAAAATCAAATTCGAATAACCATATTTATATATAAATAATAATAATAATAATAATAATAATAACAATAATAATAATAATAATATACCTTGATATGAACCCCGCCCTTTTCCTTTAAAACCGTTGAAATTCTTCCAGGGACATGTGGTATGGTGTTCCACGCTTCTTCTTCGACACATCATCTAAGTTGCTCAGATTCTTTTTAAAATTTTTTTTTAGCCAAATAGTCACATACAGCTTCAATGATATTGAGATCTGAGCTTTGAGGGGGCCATACCATGCGTTGAAGGACTTTTCCAACACCAACCATGAACTGAATCTCCGCCTGCTCAACTCGTTCGCTTCAAGCGAGCTCTTTATAGGTTTCGGTTGTTCGTTTTCTCACATACTGTCTTCAATTACATCTAAATAACTGAAACTTTGACTCGTCCGTCCAAAATACCTTTGACCATTGTTCTATTGTCCAATTTCTGTGCTGTTGTGCATATTTGAGCCTTTTAGCCTTGTTCTACTTTCTTAATAGAGGTTTTTTCCTTACTGCAATACATCTTTTAAGTCCTAATTTCAAATGTGCCCGTCATACTGTTGATGGATGGAGAACGACACCCGAGCCTCTTCTGTCGCCAATTCAACACTTGTCTTCTTTCTCTTCCTTAAAAAAAATATTTTCAGGTATTGCTCATCCATGTTAGACAGCTTTTTGGGTCTTTTAGTCCTGGGTTTGACAATTACAGATGTTTCTCTGTACTTGTTGATAATGCTTCGAATATCACACCGAATATCATCCTTCTTTACAGCGAAACACAAATCTGTGGTGGTCTTCAATTGAAATTTTTGCCATTTTGTTTCAACCAAACAGTTGGTCCTAGTAGACTTTTATTTTGCAGTACAAAAAGTAACCGGAAGGTTAATGGATCTGTAGAGGAAAAAAAAAATTTTAGTAACAATAAAAACATTACGATGTTACATCAATTATATTTGAATGTTAAATATGAGGGATTAGCTACTACAATACTTAATATTAGCTGCTCATGTACAGTTTGCTTTGAATTGTTATGAATTGTGATCACACTGTTTTGAAGATTCTGATCAATGTGAATTAAGTGTTGCTCTATCGTTTATATCAAGGTATATTCTCTATTAATGGGGTTATTTGAATTTTCATTTTATTTCATTAAAGGCGTATTTGAATCGAATGCAAAGTTTTAGTTTTCTTATGCATCAGAGTGGAAAAATGCAAAATGCCTAAGACTTTTGCACAGCAGTGTGTATGTGTATATATGTTCAAAGGAAACTTTATCCGCAAGATAAAAAAGAGGAACTATGTTGCATTAGAAATCATTTATTGTAGTTAACTAAACATTTCGAAACCTCAGTTCCTATCTTCAATAGCTGAAATATTAAAATATTCAAATAAACACTAAGCTAATAAATATATCTAAAATAAATTTAAAAACAATACATAAGAGCACAATTTTGAAATACTATGTTAAATTAATTAGAATAACAACCAAGCAGGGAACTAACCCTCAGCGCGGCAATCCCAGAGAGAAACTGGATGAAAAAGAAAGGGTGAAAACAAAGAAATTGGTTAGGTTATCATTAAAAGATGAATAGTTTAATTGAAGAAAATTGTTCATTCAGGGATGGTTTTATTTTATGAATATACGAGTAGTATGACTGTAAAATGGGAAAGTGCAGGAATGTTGCAATGTTGCAAGAGATAATGATCAATGCTGCAGAGGGGGAGGGGGTATGTTGCAAAGGGGCTGGGGGATTGCTGCAGGTGCAACAAGGGGTCATAAAACTTGGAGGCGGCGTTATCCCCCAAGAGAAAGACAGTAGACCCGCCGTCCTCTTATAGGCCCCTAATCAGCCAGTTGGCTTAGAAGGAACCAAGGGGAAGAGGGGAGGGAGCTTCGGGGGGAGAAGGGAGGATCACCTCCCCCCAAAGGGGTAGCCTTAAACTAAGAGAGGAAGAGAAAGGAGAGACGGAGGAGGGCTTTGGGAGAGAAGCTGGGATGTCCTTACCCCCCAAAGAGAAACTAACCTAAGTCTTAACCTAAGAAGGAAGGAGAGATCTTTATTCCACAGAAGTTCACATCTTAATGAAGGTCCCGAAGCCAAGCGGCTCTAATATAGAGGAAGGTTGAGTTGCCAGATATCACTTTTTATTTTAATTGTTGAGGTATACGTTATTTGGGTGAGTTGCTAAATACCACCATTTATTTTAACTCACACGAACTTTCTCCTTTTAGAGAATTAATTATTAAAACATTAACATTAAAAGAAATACATTTAAACCGCTTCTACTGCACAAAATCAGAAAAATAAAAAAGAAATCATTCTAATAACATATTCTCTAAGATTGATTTACCATTCGCTTTCACTAAAACCACAGAATGTATACCTTGTCTATTTTCTTTTGGCAATCCTTTCTTGTGTTTCAAAACAGAAAAAATATTAATACACACTTTATATATATATATATGATCAAAAAATAAAATAAAAACGTATAAACATCAATACGGGTGAAACACACACACACACACACACACACACACACACACACACACACGCACATTTATATTTTACCTACTTTCTCCTTACCTTATATATATATATATATATATATATATAAGATAATCAATAAACAGTAAAAGAATTAATTATTTAAGCATCGCCCTCTCTATTTTCTTTTGGCAATCCTTTTCTGTGTTTCAAAACAGAAAAAATATTAATACACACTTATATATATATGATAAAAAAGTAAAATAAAAAATGTATAAACAACAATAGGGGTGAAACACACACACACACACACACACACACTTGTATTTGACCTACTTTCTCCTTACCTTATATATATATATATATATATATTATATATATATATATATATTATATATAAGATAATCAATAAACAGTAAAAGAATTAATTATTTAACCATCGCCTGTCTATTTTCTTTAGGCAAGCCTTTCTTGTGTTTCAAAACAGAAAAAATATTAATACACACTTTATATATATAATTATTTTAACTTCACCTAAAGGTCTATTTACTTTTGTCATTCCTCTCTTCTCTCTCTCTATATATATATATATATATACATACATATATATATATATATATATATATAAGATAAACAGCTGCGAGAACGGCTTTCTCCTTAAAGTTATTGAGAGCTAATTATTAAAACGACTAAAACCATAGAATGTACACTGTCTATTTATTTTTCGACATTCCTTATATATATATATATATATATATATATATATATATATATACTGAAATGTATATTAAATTTGGTAATAAACAATTATTCTCATTCAATAACGTTTTATTTCCACGTTATGTTAGACGCGGAGGAAAGTGTATGCAGGTACTCAAAAGATTCACCCATATTAGCCCGAGGCTTTTTTGAAGGTCGCAAAGGTTAAGAGCCAGCGGACGAGAATGGAATGTTGGTCAAATCTCCACTCTAAATAGACTCGATTCGTCTCTTCTCGCATCATAGTTATTGAATGAATAAAAAAAATGGAAAGAAATTAATAAAATTACTTTTCCTAATGAATGTAAAACTAATTTTAAAATTCTGATATATATATATATATTATATATTATATATATATATATATAATATAATAATATATATACAGAGAGATTTTTGTCAGAGAAAACGAGGACCACACACATACACACACACACACATGTACTATTTAAATAACATAGGAATGAATGAATACACAAAAATATTTATAATTTCTTTATTATAAAATTCTCTCGATAAGACTGTAAAGAGAATCAACAATTCATTTTATTTAACTGTAAAACATTCCTTGTGCAGATTTTGGCTGTGAGCCTCTGGTTCGCTCCAGCAGGCTGGCACCTGAACCTAACCTAACCTATGATTCAGAACATAGATTCTCTGGAAGATAATGGAGAATATATTTAATACACAGATTTTCAAAAGACCTTTTAGAGAAGAAAAAAAATATACATACGAAGATTATACGCAATAAATTCAGGTCATAGATTCTCTTTGTAACTGGTACCTATCCGTTGTGTAAATTATATTATTAATAATAATAGCTAAATCGGTTTTCCTTCTCACCGAATTGTTCATTCTAACAATGGTCAAGCTTTTCACTCCGCATTAGACCTACAGTTTAACGTGGATTCCAAACTAAGCTGCAGCACGGGCGGGGAGAAATGTCATCGCCTGAGCTCTCAACCAGCACCCAGCGTCTTAACCACTAGGATACCTAGGGTGCCCATTTATCTACCAACCCAAGCAGACATTCATTTTCTTGAGTTATTTGTTCACACATCTACGCAAGAAGTAAGAATCCACAAGTCAGGAATCTTGGGAAAGCTGAGTTTAGTATGGGTGCAAAACAGAGTAATGCACAATAATCTTCTAGATTTGATGTTTATGTCATAGGATATTACTGTGCTGTTAATGTCAAAGTAATAAAGAGTAACGGCGCTAATTTTGTTTCTTGCCGTACTGAGATGTACCACTCTGATGAATATATTCCTATAACGAACTGCATCCGAAAAAATGAGGCTCAATTTAGTATGACCGCAATGAATATATTCCTATAACAACTTACGTCCTAAATATTGAGACTCAATTAGTAGGGCCGCAAAATAATAAAATATTGTGAGGGATATTGCATAAAGGGGGAGGGTTTGGGAAAACCAAGTATGGGCGCAAATATCGCCGTGGTAGAGACAGCAAGGGGTAATGTGAGCATTAAATCTACGGAGAGAATATAAAGACGCCATTAGTCGTCCATTCAGGACGTCCAAAGACTGGACTCGTTATATCGGTGTTACGATTGGTGCACAAATTAGCCCCGCCCAGTTACAGTAACAACCAATCATTACGAACCGACTCTTAATCTTTTGGGGCGGAGCTTGGTGATCGTGCATATAAAAGGTAATATTTCCAGCTGGGAGTAACAGTAGTTATTTTCACCAGTGAATAAACATTCCCTCTGCCAGTGAGTAAACATTCCAACCGCCATGAATCAAGAAATTTATAGCTTTCCGGACTTATACCAAGATGGTGACATTGTAGCATTGTCTACAATTAATCTTTTTAACGCGATTGACCGGGATGGATTATTTCCAACGCAAACCGTTGATGATATTTGCAATGACGCTCCTTACGATCCGACGCAAGGGACAGCCGTAGAAGTGTAAGTGCCTATAACTTTATTTTTTGGAGTCAATTATTCACAAACTGCCAGAAAGAGGATTATTTCATCATAATATATATGGAGGGATGTAGTATCTCGTCAAATACTTCATTTAGGTAATCGCAATTATGCTAAAAACTGTCTTGATTCATTGAATTTTTTATAGCATCTTTTGCATGTTTTTTATAAATGTTATTCGGAATTCTCTTAAAGGAACTTCTCTGAGCGATTCAAAGATATCTTCACATTGTAATACTCTTACATATGTATACTCTGTATATGTTTTTATTAAAAAAGATTCAGTATAAACATTATTCTTTCTCCTTTAAGGTCCGATGAGGATTTGTCACGTGTTATACAATCTTTTCAAGAACCTCGTATCATGGACCTGAATACGGAGGTTTTACCGAGCAGTCAGCCCAATTTATGTCACATCATTAACGAGATAATGTAAGTGTTTTTTTGTATGATCTTTTTTAGGGGGAAGAAGACAATGTATTTTCATCAATTTATTAAATGAAAGAAATCATATTTTTAGTACAACAACCATCTTAAACTACAGAATATACAAACTAACGTTACAAATATATACACGAACAAAACATCATACTATACAACGAGTACGCACAATTGGAAAACGGCTTTTTATCTGTCTGCATACCATTTCATCGTTTCGTTGAGTGTGACACGGGTCGAATAATTTTTAAAAATTTATAAATTCTTTACCACGTGACATATGCATGAGAAATGAAATGCAGTACATTCCACAAGTATTACTAAAATATCCTTGTAATCGGAATGGGTTCCATACAACTTCGGGGATATGTAACTGATCGAGAAATTTTACAATAACAGGGTCACTCCAGGGTTGAGTACCGAGTGAATCAAAATAGTACAGGCGGTGCCTATTTTTAAAATAGATTGCAAACCAATGAATCCCTTCATTACCAATGACATCTGTGTCACAATAAGACTACCGCATTCTCGCGTAGTTGGCAAATTCAATGTTTCATTCTTCGCAAACACGCCGATAAATTTGGAACGTGTGATTCGTTCACTATTCATTACTCTCTGAAGTGTATTCGCATCCATTTTAAAAGTCAGTGATAACGCCCCTAAATCTGTCTACTTCTATTAGGGCTTGCGACTCGAGGTATACTAGTACACTAATAGGCGCGTCTATAGGCTTGGTGAATTCCAACCTCACTGAGATGTTTCCGCTCTGTTGTGGACTTAAATGCGTATTTACGCTAGCAGATAAGTCAGGTGTAATGTCAAACGGATAAAGGTTAAATTGATCAATGAATTCTTTCTGCGTTACCCCATTACCGAGCTCATCACAATCACCTGCAATATGGGCCAGATTACTATAGGCTCTCGCGCAAAGAGGTAACACAGCGTCTGATGAATAGTCCGTATCCAATGTTCCGCCCAACGCAATGCCATTAACATATTTATATTTTAAGTCCGAAATTCTCGAATTTAAAGGCACTTTTTATATTTTCCATTCACCGAAGCATGGTTCTGCATTCCGATTAATATCCTTTTAGGAAGATTTCCCAGGGCGATGTTTTCTATCTGCTTCGACGCCAACCCTGCAGGCACCGTATATAGTTTGATTTGTACTCTGTTAATAGGGTATTTCACTGTAGCGTTTAGTAAATTTTTCTCAATTTCTAGTTGTTTTGGTGAACTTAATTTCACTCGCCGTACGCGGAGGTATGTCTCCATAATGTGAACCACAACGGGTTTTGCTCCCTCTTCTTGATCAGCATCCAGATTTAAGCAGATCTCAGGACTCGTGCGGGTGAGCTTTATTTTCATATCCACCCCATTCACAAGCAACTTCTGGAATGTGAAATCTGTATGCAGACGACCAAAACACTCGTATATCTTTTTAGAATTTTTAAATTTGTCCTTTATACTACTTTCGTCTTTAGTTTGATAATATCCCTCGGCACTTAAAAAAGTAGCCTTCGCTTCTTTGGAAAAGTTGAGGACATTTTCCAGATAGGCTCGTAGGTGATAGTACCCTGTGCCTGCTGATATGTTGACCTGATTTAAATATACGTCGCACTGGTTGAATATGGAGTGCAGAAAGTTTGTTTCAGGGTATACAGCATATTTGTCATCGCAGTCCGTTCCATCAAAATGGGCTATACGTAGCTTAGCGTACATGTGCACACAGCTTGGATAAAAAATGTAAGGTCCTGAGCTGGGTATCACGAATTCTATAGGAGCTCTAGGGGAACTAATTGTGTTTAAGGGGTTAATTGTAATAAAGTCACTGTGGTCAATAGAAACTTGAGTTGGGGGCATCTCAAAGAGGGATAGCTCCGATTTACAGCATTGTGAACTACACGGATGGATGAAGCGTGCCATGACGAGTTAGAAATAGTGCCTCCTCTCTCGACAAGTAGTAAACAAACTATGATTCATGAGATCAATGTCCTTAGCTTATATCAGTCAAAAAAATGGTCAACCATAGGTTTCATTCGCTTAGAACACTTTTTTTTTTATATCCTTTTACGTTTAATGCCACGTGGTGGTAATCCCTTCTTCCGGTCAGCCCTCTTCTTCCCAACACCACGCATTTTTCTCTTTGCATCTTTGATGATTTCGTCCCGTGTACGTTTTAAATGTTTTTTTAGAGCTTCTTTAGGTTTAGCCCCAGCCAATATGTCTTCTGCAGTGTTAAGACCTGATTGTAGCGCTTTCCTTCCGAGGTATCTGGCACCCCTCTTCAGCAAAGGAACAGCCGTACGTAGTATGGTTGAAAAAATGGACCCAAGTCCACTACCACGCTGGTATCTCACCCCTCGATAGACGGTGAAAGGCTTTCTGTCCATTATAACTCAGTGCGTCGAAAGTGCAGCTTCACTGTTAAGCTCCCGTCACCGAATGGGAAATTTTTACCCTCAATCGTTCTATATATATATTGAGATATTGGTTATTAGATTAGTTGCGACATTCACATAATGGGGTCTGTCATATGTAATACTCAAACTCCTTCCTCTATGGTTGGGAATGTGAGCTATGCGCAGCAGGCGTGCCTGGGTATCCCCAACAAACTGGTGCTCCACTATATTGCTGTAAATATAGCACATGTCTGGGGGCTGAGAGCTTTCATCCAATTTCTCCATCTTCAATTGATACATTAAGCTGGACAAGTCATGCTGTGCCTCGTGAAAGGTGTCTCTTTGGAAGGCTGATCGATATCGCCCCTCGGTTATAATTTTGAACACTCTTCCGTCTTTAATATTTCTGTTAACCTTTGATTTTAGGATTAGAGTATGTGCAGGGTTTCCTTTGTTTACGATTTCGTATAATAAATCATTCGTAAGATTTGAGTTTTTTAAACTTACGTTTAAGTCTCTCACAACATCCTCAGCCGAACCATAACGGCCCGGCCCTAGTGTTACTTCTGTACTGTAAAACCGTGCAACCTTAGTCCGGGCGATACGTATAGTTTCATCCCGAGTTAACCCGGCTTTTGCACACTCATTACAGTCTCTAAGAATCGTAAAAACGGTATCTTTATAATCAATATTTAAAAAGAGGTGTCCAGCTGAATTTCACATATCCCCACCTCATACGAATCACGACCCAATTCAATGGGTCCGTGGAGCTCTGTTACAAAGTTGGCTAGTGTGTTGTTAGGGTGTACAGACAGGGACGAGGAGGACGGGAGTGTGACGTAGAAATGGTTAGGAGCCATGTTGCATACTATTTAAGCTTCATTATTGCATCAGCTTTTATATAGGTGTTGAAGCTTTCTGGGTACCCTAGCCATTTCACCAGGTACATTTTTCTCTTTCCTGAACCTTTGCTTCCTAAAATTTTCTCAATTTTAAACACATTTTTTCCTAAATTAAATGCCACTTTCTGCAACTCCTCGCGGTAAAAGCCTCCTGAGATTTCTTCCCCATTCAAATCTTCAACGTAATACATCATTATCTCACCTTTAGGTCTCATAGCCCTAACTTTAAAAATCTCACGTGTCCATCCTTGCTCAAACCCTTGCGAATTTATTTCCCGAACGCGACAGCCTTACATAATCATTGATTTTGAAACGCGCAGAGTGTGGTGGTGGTGTTCCATCTCTTCTCACCTCTGGGCGCGTACCTCTTTCTAAAACTTCGTTAGGTGTTGTCCCAATCGTGCGATGGTGTGAGCGGTTGTAGGATGAGGCCAATGATTCCAGAATGTCTAGAAATCTATGTGTTTTTATGTGTAAAATAACGGTGCATGCGTTCCTTTATGGTACGTTGAACTCTTTCATCATAATCATATCATAAATCATACCATAATCATAAATCTGAAAATAAATAGAAGTACAGTTAGTACACACACACACACACACACACACACACACACACACACACACACACACATATATATATATATATATATATATATATATATATATATATATATATTAGGGTGTCTCTTATTTTCGAAGTGTTGATTTGTTTAGGTTGCGCCCCCTCAACCAGTTCCATTGGTTGAAAAAACATCACATATAAAATTGTTTTTGGATTGAACAATTTTTAGAAGTCGCCCCCGCTTATTAAAGTTCATAAAATATAGCTATTATTTATGCAATTAATATTTGAAATTACTAGCAATTGTCAAGTATACTAAACATGTTTTTAATTAATTAATCATCATATTTATGATGAATTCAATTAAATGAATATATTAGAGATAATTGTCAAGTTTGTAGCTGAAAATATTGCTTGATAAGACAAGATCAACCTGTTTAAACATGTTTCATCAAGAATGCTCCAGATTATGTTGCAATTGTTTATTTGTCATCATTATTTGGGCCGTTATTGATTATGCAAACCTAATCCATTAATGTATCTCATGTAATGGTAAAGTTTAACGTTAAAATGAACATAATTTTGATGTAGTTCTTAAACGTTTTTACTTCGAATTCTATTGTTTTCTTACCGAATTTTCACTTTAACCACATGAAACTATGTAAATGTAAATACATTTAGGCTGTGCGTATGATATTGTAATTTAAAGGAGTAATTTTAATTTTGCTAGTTGTTTATGTCACTACTATTGCCATTACATTCAGTGATATACGGGAATTACGATTTACGAGTAACATTAGTACAAAAAACATTACTAAGGATTCTGTATGGTCTGGTACGGGAGGAGGTCCATGGTGGGGTGGGTGACACCATGAGTTACCGCACTGGGTGACACCAACCCTAGTGACGCCACTGTTTCTATTTCCAATAAAATAGCAAAATATAAATTTCTACTACAAAAATATTTATTCCTTGTTTCTTAGATTAAAAAATAATAGGAATACTAATTGAGAAAAATACGTTAAATTTATAAAATAGACCAAATTAACTTTGTCTACCAATTTTTTTTTTTTTTTGTAATTTAAAAAAGTCAAAACAGTGATTTAGCCCTGCTCTACAAAACCATAACACTACATTAATATTTTGTTTTCTTATTTTGCAGATGAATACAAGAAGACCATTCTATTTGCTCGGATCTACAGTAGATGATATTAAAGGCTCAAAGCTGCCCCCATATAGGCAAGCTTTTGTTTATTTTATGCACCTCCACAGAGAGAAAAACATGACAATCCGCGATGCTCTGCGTCAATCTATTCGAGCCACAATAGCTATCTGGGATAAGGCCAATATTCCTACTCAGCAGGAACCTCGTGCCATGAAGAAATTAGAGAATTTCTTTAACGAATGGACTTGCTTAAAGAAGCATGCTTCCAGAACAAGCCAGAGCCATAAAACCAAGGAGGCTGATTTTGTAGAGCGATTGGAAGATCTCTTTGACATCGCCCATGGAGACGCTGAGAAGCTGATCAAGAATCGTGAGGACTGGGAGTTCTTTCAACTGCAAAGACAAAAAGGTCGTCCTGGCTCAATCGGTGGTGTGGACACTGTGCATCTTCACCGCACAAAAAATGCAGTCAAACGGTTGGAAGCTGAGGCAGAGAGAAAAAGAAAGTCAGAATCTTTGATGGAGGCGTCTACTAGTCAAGTTGTACTGGCTTCTTCCACATCTTCCAGCAACACTGATGAAAGTGAGAATGAGGAGGAGGAGTCCAAAGGAGCTTGTGCTTTACCAAAATCTAAGCAAAAACGAGGCATGAAAAACATCATGACTATTCAGATGTCTGCTGCCCTGGATCGTACACAAATTTCCTCTAGAAAGGCAACATTTATCCTCGCAGAGGCAGCTAAAAGCTTTGGTTTGGACGCTTCAGATTACAACATAAACCAACATTCTATCCATCGCCTTCGAAATAAGAACCGAGCTCGTCATGCTAAAGAACTTAAGGAGCATTTCCATGGAGAATGTTCTATGACAGTCCACTGGGATGGCAAGATGATAGAGGACCTCACCTCGCACAAGCACATTGATCGTCTCCCAGTACTTGTGTCAGGACCTGGTGTTGAACAGCTGCTTGGTGTCCCCAAAATCCCCAACTCAACTGGAGAAGCACAAGCTGAAGCCGTCTTTAACTGCCTGAATGAATGGGGAATTACAGAGAGAGTAAAAGCAATTTGTTTCGATACAACAGCTTCAAACACGGGTCAATATAGTGGAGCCTGTGCTCTCATCGAAGCAAAATTGGGACATGATGTTTTGTACTTGCCTTGTAGACCATGTTTTAGATTTATTGTTGGGAGCTGCATTTGAAGCAACATTGGGATCTACATCAACTGGTCCAGAGATATTGATCTTTAAGCGTTTTCGTGACAATTGGACTTCTGTTGATCAAAGCCAGTTCCAAACAGGTGAGACAGACACGATTACTAAAGAAGCAATTATCCAGTCTAAAACTGAACTAATTCAGTTTGCTAGATCCCAGGCACCTATGCTACGGGATGACTATCAAGAACTTTTGGATCTGTCCATCATCTTTCTTGGAGGTGTCCCCAATAAAGGCATCAAGTTTCGTGCACCAGATGCCATGCATCGAGCTCGCTGGATGTCCAAAGCGCTCTATTCTATCAAGATGTGGCTTTTTCGAAACTAGTTCAAGATGACTAAGACTGAAGAACGAGGAATTCGAGATCTTTCCTTTTTCTGTTCTCATCTATATGAAGGCTTGGACAACATCCTCACTCCCTATTGAAACCCCATTTAATGACTGGCTCCTTATGAGGTCATTGATTAATTATCCTAACAAAAAGATTTCTGATGCAACTAAAAAAAAGCTCTCTAACCACTTATGGTACCTGTCTGAAGAAGCAGTTGGTCTTGCTTTCTTTGATGAGCGAATTACTACAGATGTAAAGAAACGCATGGTAAAGGCATTAGAAGATGAGTCCACTGATAGACCACCCAAGCGTCCTCGGATTCCTGAATCGACCTTCTGCTCTGGTGAAGGACTACACCAACTTGTTACAAGAAATACTAGAGAATTCTTTACTAAGCTGAATTTGCCAGAAGGATTTCTGAACAAGGCACCCAGCACTTGGACATCCAACTGTGAATATTTAAGGGCCAGAGCTATTGTTGCAGCTCTATCTGTTGTAAATGACCGGGCAGAACGTGCAGTAGCTTTAGTTCAAGAGCTGAATAAGAAATTGACAGTGGGGAAGAGCAGCTCCAGTTCCTGCTCCAAATTGTTGCAAAACACCGCCAGAGTCACCCAGTTCCATCAAAAACTGTTCTTCTCAAAAAAATAACCATCAATGAGGTCGCACCTTAAAATACACCATATTGTATAATCATTGTATATTAAATAAATGTTGTATAAGGAAATAATGCTAATTAAAGTATGTAAATAGCACTGGCATTTTGAATTTATCTCTATATAATAAACTAATGTTTTTTTTTTTTGTAGCAATGCTTCATTGCTGATTGTATATAAAAAGAGCCAGGAAGGATTTTGGATAGGAGAAAAAGGATTGGGATAAAGGATTGAGGACCAAAGGATGGATTATAACAACATCAAGAATAGGTTAGAAAAGGATCAATGATAAATAAGAAGGCCTATACTTATAAAAACGAATCAAACTAAAAAAAGAAGGAAGGAATTATGTGTATAATGAGCATAATCATATGTCAGGAGCTATTATGCCATGGTCACCATTTTTATTAGCCGGGGGCGACCCCTAAATATGAGCCAATTTGTGTCAAACTTTCAAGTTTTAGTTTTTATGCTAAATGGAACTATTTTAGGGGGCGTAGATAAAATAATTCAACATTTCAATTTTTGACTACCCAATAAGAGACACCCTATATATATATATATATATATATATATATTATTATATATATATATATATATATATATATACAGGGTGGGCGGAAAGTAGCTCCCTATTTTGGATTGGTAAAAAAATACGTATATTATCCATTTATTTCAGAAGAAATAATATGAAAAGGTAGGCATACATGGTAGGTTTTCTCTAAAATTCAATGTGGGCTCCAACTCTTTCCACCAGCTTCTGGAGCCGCCCAGGAATGGCGTCCACTGACTTTAGCAGGAACTCCGGCGGGATGGAGGACATGACTTCCCGAATTCGGTCCTCCAGTTCTTCCAATGTCCTCGGTTTGGTGCGGTAGACTTCTTCCTTTACCCACCCCAAAGAAAGAAGTCGCACGGTGTCAAGTCGGGGCTCCTGGCTGGCCATTGATGTGGACCACGCCGACCCATCCAACGCCCAGGGAAGTGGGCATCCAGCCACTCACGGACAACAAGAGCGAAGTGCGGAGGGGCGCCATCTTGCATAAATATCAGATCGTCGATGTTCTCCCATGTGCTGACAACCGGCCAGACCTCGTTTCGCAACATAGCAAGGTACCGCTCAGCATTCACGGTCTTGCGCAGAAGGAACGGGCCCACATCCTGATCTGAGGTCATACCACACCACACCGTTACACTGAACCGATTCTGCCGTTTTTCAGCGGTAACCGTGCGACTTCTTTCTTTGGGGGTGGGTAAAGGAAGAAGTCTACCGCACCAAACCGAGGACATTGGAAGAACTGGAGGACCGAATTCGGGAAGTCATGTCCTCCATCCCGCCGGAGTTCCTGCTAAAGTCAGTGGACGCCATTCCTGGGCGGCTCCAGAAGCTGGTGGAAAGAGTTGGAGCCCACATTGAATTTTAGAGAAAACCTACCATGTGTGCCTACCTTTTCATATTATTTCTTCTGAAATAAATGGATAATATACGTATTTTTTTACCAATCCAAAATAGGGAGCTACTTTCCGCCCACCCTGTACATATATATATGGTTTTATACGGCTTTAGGGTCAGAAATGGAGAAGAAAATGTTAAAAAATTAACATTTTTGCCTTTTAATTTTCTATTTTGGGACAAAAGCATAGTAAATTAGGTATCAATCGATAGCTACTTTAATTTTCTATCCAAAAATATACATAGTCTGAGGTTATAATAAAATGTAAGAACTTTATAACCGAAAGACTTCCGAAAATCGACAATTTTTGGTAAAGAAAAGGGGAAAATTGGTTTTGTAGGCCTAGGAGGTCCGAAATTTTCATCAAATGGAAAATAATTGCTATTTTCGTACCTAGAGCGAGAGGCTTAATAATATTAGGAGGTTGGACCCGGAAAAGAAAGAAGTTGGTCAAAAATGGGATACCTTATTGTGGAGTGTCGAATGCAGAAAGAGAATTTCGCGTAACGAGAATTTTTTCGGAACTAGATGTGTCGCTAAGCGAGCGGACTTTGAGAGTGGCTTCTACCGCGGGAGGCCTGGAGACAGACTGGCGAATAAGGCGAGAACTTTTGGATGAAAAGGGTACTTCTTGAGTACACCTCTGGTTGACTTGTTTTTTTTAATGACTCATTCTTATGATCGTTTTCAGTGGTTTCCCAAATTTTTTTTTCATAGTCCTTTTGAAACACTGATTTACCATTTTCGTTGGAGAGGTTTTATGGCGACTGAACCTCCGGGTCACAGCGTTACGAATCTATGTAGCCTTGTTACTCGAGAACGTTTCTCGCATTTAAACCTCATTTCCTGCACGAAACCTTTCTCGCCGTCAGTTCGACGTTTTGTGCTTGAAGAACATTATAGTTCTGGCTGAAACGAGGAAATGGAAGTGCCTTCAGAGAGCTTTAACGAATCCAAAGTCCTGATATGTTTATGACTACTGGAACTAAGCTATTTCACTAAAGATATCGCACGATCATATTTATTATTCATTACAAATTTATAGTAATGTATAAGAATAATTGTCGTAACACAGCTTTGTAGGTTTACAAAAGTTTTATCATGCAAATCAGTGAATATATCATTCTGTATTAAAAATACAGAAGCGCAATTTAATAATCTGGCCATCTGCCTTAACTTTCATCTCGGGAATGAACTCATTATGTACAACCACCTGCGGTCTTTTTTGCAATGTTTCCACTGTTTTACAGTTTGAGAACTCGTGATTTCGATGTTTTACCTTTGAAACATCCAAAGTTGGCCATATTATTCTCATTAACTGGATTTCCTTCCATCCTCCTTAACCTCAAAGATTTTCCTCTCAGGGCTATTTTTTCAATTTGTGACCCCATCCTTCGTTTAAGCCTTATTCTTTTGTGTCAATTTTATGCTTTTATAGCAAATGAAAGACCTACAGACATTGTTGTTAGGAGTTTCACAGATACTCATAGTATCTTATAAGCTTTGTTTTCTGTAATACTGCACCACGCATCATTGAAATATGAATCCTTTAGAATAAATCAAAGGAAATACAAAGAGTTAGCAATAACATTTTAAAGCGTATCCGAAAGAATGAGATATTTTTTAATTCAGATTTTTGTAGTTACGTGTTAAGTTAAAAAATACATGGATTTGATGAAAAATGTACATCGAATATTTTATTCTTATATTTTGCATTTTAAGTACAGAATATTTTTCAATAATTTTTACTTATATTAATACACTTTAAGTTTCATATAAAATTTATGGCTTTCGAAGTCTTTTTAACGGTAGTATTACAGTAAGTGAAAATATATTTTCGCTTCCAGAAGCGTTGTTGCCACGTTTCACTAAAACAGTGAGAGGACATGAACGTTTTTCGCTTCACCCCACTTACTTGAAAATTGAGAAATAACATAATTTACCTCATTTCCTAATGTCAAATTTACAGGATTCCAAATATGGAGTGGTTCGAGCATCTTTGGGCAATAAAATTTTTCAGAGCTTTAAATTTATCCAGTTTCCTTGGTGAAATTGTTAGTGTCACATTAAACATTCCCGAAAAGTTACAGTTGGACTTTATTTGTGGGAATTTTTTTCTTTTTTTTTACCAAAATATCTTAGAAATCACCATACGGGAGTTCATTGCAGAACTATGTTTTTCAAATATTCTTAGAAAAATCATATACAGTATATACACAACTTGGTTACCTTGGTTTCGCTTCCACCCGAATTGTTCATTCTGATGAAGATCAAACTTGTTACTCCACCTAGACCTACAGTTCAACGTGGAATCCAAACTACGCTCCACCACGGGCGGTCAGAAATTGCAAGGTCCTCACCCTGACTCGATCTCACAACCTCCCGATCAGCAGCCCAGCGTCTTAACCACAAGGCTACTCAGGGTACCCATTTATCTACCAACCATTTTTATTTTTTTTTATTGTGTGGAAGGATGAAGAGCTGGGTTTTGCTGCGCGCCGCTTGCCATCACCGGGTCTCGATCCCGGGGCCGATGGATTCGTAGTCACCGATGCCAACCACTACACCATTGAGGTGTGTATATAATAATAATAATAATAATAATGTTTAACAAAGATTTTGTTCCTCTGGTAGTGGTGGGTATTCCTTATTGACTCTTAGTGCTGATTTCGAAAATAATAGTGACACTTTTTCATGACCCACACAGTTTTAGAGAAAATGGTCATTTTTATTTTACAGAAAATATGAAAATAAGGCTGAGTGGTAAAATTATAATATTACAAACACACCTAAAATTTCTCGCTTGATTTACGCTTATTTGATACATCTTTGGTTTCCCTGATGAGCATCCAACAGTAATCTGCAAGCATACTAAGATCCCACTTGCCTTGATACTGTAGGGGTTGTGAGGTTCTTCCCAAAACCCCACATTCAAGCATTAGGCTTGGAATGGGGTCCCAAGTTTCCTTATTAATGGCTCCTCTGTCCTTTGGTCCTATTTTAGTATTTGTTGTGGGCCAATCCCAGTAATTGGTTAAGTTTTCCTGTTCATTTTTTTTAATCATTCCAGCAGGGATTGGTTATTGCTAAGGTTTTCAAGCTTTATCTGGTTCTCCGGAGTTTTGTTAGGCAAATATTGTTTAATTAAATCTAAGAATTCTCAAAAGTTTTTCTCCCTCCCCACAGAAGTGTAGTTAAATATTAAAAGTGTTATTTAGTTATTAAGTATTCATGTTATCAAGTATTTAACAATACGTGCTCTGGACACTGTTCCACTTCTGGAAGATACAACATAAATTACTGTTGGAAAGTCTATTAAGGTATTGTATTTGTTACGGGTATTATGATTCTTTATCAGAGTTTACTAGCCATTAAAATTGCCCAGAGTGTTGTTAATGATTGAGATAATTGTTAGATAATGATTGGTATGCATTCAAATTGTAAATAAGTATGGGCATGTGTTATATATTTAGCCTGCTTAGAATTAGACACCTGACTTATAGTTATTGCCAGTTTGCAGTTCTTGTTTGAGACTTAGATTCACTCTTTGTGATTCACTCTTGGAACTAGCTATAGAGCCCATTATTATCACTATATGATACCAGTTACCTTATTCCAGAGATATGCTTGTTGCCCTTGCTCGGTTTTGGTACTGCTTACGGGATGATCAAATAATATGGGATATGTTTGTCATGATTGTCAATGTTATTTGCATGTATTACTTTTTTGTTTGACATTATTTGTATTTATTCTGAGCAATTTATTCTTTCCAGCGATTAATTAAGAAGTCGCGATTCCAGTTTGTTTATTAATTATCTGTTAATTCATTATTATTGATTGACTGTACCCCGTGCATGTAACTAATAATTTTGTGTTATCTAGGCGACCAATTGAGACCAGGGGAAACAAGTTGGAACCAGTAGGAAGTCTACCAGCTAGCTCAACTAGTCCAGACACATCCTGTTGGCATTGTGAATTCAACTTGGACATAGATTGTGTCAGCTACAGCTGACCACTCCAGGACTGCCACTGCAACCAGGCTCGTAAAACACAGAGACTATCTAGCCCTTTACGTAGGAATTTGTCACAGGGTCAAGTCTGGAGTGTGGCTGGGCTAGAGATAGAGTTAGAGTTTCATGTACTTTCACAAACCACTTTTCTGCGCTTGTTTCCCACTTACATTCCTTTGATTTTCTGCTGAACCTCACTAATTGTTGTTTGTTTTTCCAGAGTTTTCCTGAGTAACTGTGATATTGCCAGTGTTCTGGGCATTTATACTTTTGAAAATGAATGAAAATGAAAATGAAAAGGTTTATTGGAAGACTATAGTCCATATGACAAATATTATTAATACATTGACAGTTCACATATTAAGGATACATATATATACACCTTCATTAGAAATAATACAGTAATGTCGACGTTGAGTCGAGCTACAGACAGACGTTTTCGTACCAAGAATTCCTAGCTTAGAGGATAAACGGCAGGACTCATGGATAGTTTGGATAATCGGGTTGGTTGATTTTTTAATTCTTTGCATCAGACCGTATTGAGCACGTCTTGTTACCTTCGGGAAGCTCGGGACATTGCGGGTAGCAAACATTTGTGAAGTTGAGCATCTCGGGGGTAATTTATGTAAGAGTCTAAAAGACCTGTTGTACAGCAAATTTAGGGTTCTGCCAGAACCTTTTTTATAATTCACCCAGAGTTGCTCTCCGTATATATTACTGCAGAAAGTACGAAAGAGAGTGTCTTTAGCCGCACTTGTACAGAACCGAAAGTTCCTTATAGTTATATTCGCTTTTGCACAAAGGCTTCGAGATTGTTTTTTTATATCCGATTCATCACTCAAGGAGTTGGTAATAGTTTGACCCAAATACTTAAACTCTTGTACTTCCTCAATTACGTCACCTCTCATTTTAAACCTAATATCAGCTGGCTGATTACAGCTTTTAGGATGAAATTGCATAACCTTAGTTTTTGTAACATTAAAAAGAATACCGGTATCATGTTTTTGCGAATACACTTCGCAGACTTTTAGTAGCCGATCCAGACCTTTAACAGAGGGACTTATTAACACCATATCATCGGCATAAACTAAGTTATTTATCCTTGTGTTATCTATACAACATCCCACTGTTGCCTCATTAAGTGAAGCAATTAATCCGTCAATATACACATTAAAAAGCATAAGGGAGAGCAAGGAGGAGCTTTGTCTCACCCCGCAGGAGGAGCCAAAACATTCGGATACTACATTACCCCACCTAACGGTAAAAGATTGGTGGGAATACCAAAATTTCAATAAATTTAATATGTACATGGGAACCTTCCTGTCTTTTAGTTTTGCAAATAAAATATTGTGGTTCACTCTATCATATGCCTTACTTATATCTAGGACACAGCTATAAATAGTTGAATTACTGTCAATGTATTTAGATATTGTTTCTTTAAGTACATAGATACACAGGTCAGTTAAGTAGGACTTTTCAAAACCAAACTGATTAGATGTCCATAGGTAATCATTTAATCGGAGTAACAAGAGTTTTTCTAGTAGCTTCGAGAAGCAGGAAGCGACACCAATAGGCCTGTAATTATTGCTGGACAAAATGTCTCCATACTTATTTTTAACCAGGGGCAAGATAAACACTCTCATGAACTCTGCAGGGATATAGCCAGTGGTGGGCACGCGCAACAATTTTTGTAGCGCCGCAACCGCAACCGCAACTCTGCTGAAATAGTTGCGCCGCACGCGCAAGCGCAACCCTTTTCAAAAAGTTGCGCCGCAAGCGCAAGCGCAACCAAAAATGTTGCGCCGCAAGTTGCGCCGCAACTTTTTGCGGCGCAACTGCCCACCTTTGCATTTAACGTATATCTGCAGTGGTGGGCACGCGCAACAATTTTTGTAGCGCCGCAACCGCAACCGCAACTCTGCTGAAATAGTTGCGCCGCACGCGCAAGCGCAACCCTTTTCAAAAAGTTGCGCCGCAAGCGCAAGCGCAACCAAAAATGTTGCGCCGCAAGTTGCGCCGCAACTTTTTGCGGCGCAACTGCCCACCTTTGGATATAGCTATGAGCAAGCAAGGCTGATAGGAGCAATGATATACGCAGACATACTAAGTCATTGGCATATTTTAAGTGCTCATTCGATATGTCATCTATCCCTGACGCAGAACCAGTCTTTAACTCTTCAAATAACCCCTTTACTTCAGGAACTGATATCAAAGTGTTTTCCCTTGTCCCTCCCACAGGCATTTCGCTGCAATCTATCTTAAGATTATCCCTACTCACACTGTTAAGAATGTTAGAGTAGTGGTTTTTTCACAGCTTTGCAATTTCATCCTCCCCCGACACCCCATCGATTGTCGGAGGGAGGACAGTTTTGACACCCGTTTGATTCTTAACAAATTTCCAAAATTTATTATCGTTATTTATGTGAGCTTCACAGGCTTTTGATGCTGGAATAGACTCTTCTTCCTGTTTATATCGCCTTATGGCCGTCTTATACTGACCCCGACTTCTACACATATTCATGTATACTGGTCCTAATCTGGGTCTACCACGAAAGCACCACAAATCATAGGCGTCTTTCGATTCCCTCTTCAGGGGGGCAATAAAATCATTCCATCCAGAAATAATCTTAGTATGATAGTTGTAAGATTTAATCAGGGGGCTTCCTGCTTCTCTTAACAGGGATACTATCTTACTATAATACTTATCTATGAGTTTATAGTGAGAATCATTTGAGCAAGGATTACTACAAGCAAGATGCAAAATTTCTAAATTATTAAAGAGGTGATCTGTTCTCTCTTTGTATTCTATTCTCTCTTGCATATTGACATTAGTCCAATCGACGCGATTATTCTTACCTATTGATTTCTTGTTATGTTTTGTTGCGCATAAATTGGTAAAATTAATTAATAGTTCTAATGGTCTATGATCAGAAAGAAGGAAATCATGCAGAATATGAACTCTAATACATCCACATCAATTATACTTAATTTGGCCAACTCGCACATGTTACCCAATTCTACAAAGAATCCCGAGTTCACATGTGCGTTAAAGTCCCCCATTATTATACAGTGAGAATATTTGGGTTATCTGATAGTGACTTAATTTTGTACAGTAAATCAATGTATTCATCTAGGTTACTGCCGTTGTTTTATGGTAAACAGCAGTTGTTGCTGTTGGTTAGCCGATCAGCCCACCCTGATCGAGCAAGCCGGCGGCACGCAGGTAACCGATCGCCCTCTCCGGAGTGGACCAGAGGTTCAGCGAACTAGAGATGTTGTGTTGTGTTCGTTGTTTTGCTAGAGCGGTACAGTCTGTCATAATGTGTCCAATTGTTTGTGGTGTGTCCTGGTACAGGTGGCAGGTGTCGTCTGTGGAGTTGTCTAGTCTGTGTTTATATGTCTGTAAGTTGGGGTGATGTCCATATCGGAATCGTGCTAAGTTAACTCGATCCGATCTGCTCAGCTGGTCTCTGACCTGTTAATGGGTGGCGGCTTCGCACCTAGGACCGCATTCGGGCCGAGTCGTGTCAGTACTTTATGGGTTAGGTATGTGTGTATGTGTTTTCTGTACTGTGTGATGCCTGTGGGGGCGTGGTATGGAATGGAGTATTTGGTTATAATGTCTCTCTGGTGTTACCTTAACGGTGCGAGGTGTTGGTGCATGATTGTACATGTAGTGGCAAGGGTGTTGTGGATTAGTTGTCGCTGCTGCCATGATTTGTGTTCCCCTCATATCTAAATATTCCCTAACTTTCAGTATTTTTGTTTCTGTGTGCAGGTGTTCTATTGGTGTTGTTTGAGTACATCCTGTAATAATACGAAGTGCGTTGTTTTGTATTGTCTGTAAGGTGTTTATGTGTGTTTGAGATAATGGGTGCCCAGCATAGGCATAACTGAGCGAATATATTGTTTGTATATGAGTGATGTTGTTTCGTGCTGGTGTCCAAAGTTTGTGCCTGTTAGTACCCTAAGCATGTTAAGTCTTGACGTACATTTGTTTTTAATGTCCTGAATGTGGTTTGCAAAAGATAATGATGTGTTGTATGTGCCCCCAAGTATTTCGGTCTTGTGAGTGTGTGGAATGTTGGTGTTTTTTAGTGTAAGCTGTGGAGTTATCTGGTGTTCTTTTGTGCTGCTTGTTAGTAAGGTGATGGTTGATTTTGTGGAAGCTACTTTGAGTCTATTGTGTGAGAGCCAGTCCAGGATACTGTTTATGTATGTTTGTAGGTTATTTGTAGCGGTGTCGATGTTGTTGTGGGTGGATGTTAGAGTGATATCATCTGCATATGATGATAAGGTAAGCTTGTTATCTATGGGTGTTGGAATGTCATGCATGTATAAGTTTAACAGTGTTGGTGAGAGAACAGAGCCTTGAGGGTCCCCGTCTGGAAAAAGCTTGTTTTTGGATGACTTGTCATTAAATGTGACATGTGAATATTTTCCTGAACGATAGTTGCTCAGCCATCTTTTAGTGTTATTGTGCATGTTTGTGTTGAGTATTTTGTTTATGAGAGGGATGCGTGGGATAGCATCAAATGCTTTACTAATGTCTATTGTTGGTAATAGTGTACGTTGAGCTGGTCGTCTGGAGTTAATGCCATCCATGATGCGCTGCGTGAGGTTAGTGAATAATGTCGTGGTTGAGTGTGTGAGGTCTGATCCATCGATGTTGTAGACGATAGTGGTATGTGTGGGTTGGTGATTTGTAAGATTAGTCTTTCTGTTACTTTGGAAGGTGTGCATAGTAAAGTAATGGGTCTATAGGAAGCTGGTTCTGTTGTATTTTTGTTTGGTTTGAGTAGTGTAATAATTTTACCTTGTTTCCATATGTCAGGAATAATACAGTGTTGGTATGAATATGTGCTAATATTTGTAAGAGCTAGTATTCCCTGTGGGCCCAAGTGTTTAAGGTGCATGTTAGATATGTTGTCTGGTCCAGTAACCTTCAAATTCTTAATGTTTTTGATGATGTTGGTGGTCTGGTCTGTATTGAAGGGTGTAATGATCGTGTCGAGTTTGTAGGTTTTCTTGTGTGTGGCTGTTTGTGTGCCTGCGTGTTTCTGGTTGTTGTTTCTGTTTAAGTGACTTATCTTTGCGTAGTGATTAACTAGAACGTTAGCTTGTTGTGTATATGTTGGGATATTATTTTGGCTGCGACAGATAGCCGCGTGTGAGGTGTGAATGCCACTGTTAGAGTGGGTAATGCTGTTTATAGTCTTGTATGGCCTGGATGCATCTGTGGAGTGGTTTAGTGTTGTTGTGATGTTGTTATGAATTCCCTAAATGTTTCTCTTTGTTTTTCTTTAAATTTGTTGTTTATTTCTGTGTTGAGCTGTTGTATCTGCTGTTTTATGGCTTCTGTGTGTGGTGTTTGTGTGTTATGTTTGAGGTTGTTACGTTGCCTTATGAGGTGGGCTATTTCTCTAGTGTAATTTGGGTTGTATTTCCTAATGTTGCCCTTGGGTATGTATTTGTTTGCATTATTGATGATCTGATTAAATGTCTTGAGTGTTGTATAGATGTTTATGATGGGTGTGCTGTTTAATGTGGTGAACTGTTCCTCAGTCTGTATGTTGAACTGTTCCCAATCAGCTTTCTTGTAATTTCTGTAAGGTTGCCTAAGGCTTTTGGGGCAGAGTGTAGAACGTGTTGTAATGATGATGGGCAGGTGGTCTGATGACAGTTGTTTTTCTGTTCTCCAGTGTGTATGTGTTGCTAGTGAGGGGGAACAGAACGTTTTGTCTGGGGGGGGGGGAGTTTGAGTATCCTGCTTGATGTGGTATGTGTGTATTTTCTTTTGTACAATTAATATGCAATCATTGTTCACTCGTAATTCAATGCCTAACAACGTTACATTATCGCTTGTTAAAAATTTTATATGTCGACAAATTTTTCCTTATAAAGAAAGCAACACCACCAAAAGGCCTACCGTACATTAATTCATCTGACAAGTCTACGGCTGATGACGCATGATACATAAAGTCATCATGGATGGTAGAGAGGAATTTTAGCTCTTGCTTAGGTAGCCAGTGCTCTTGCAGGAGTATCAAATCTGTACTGTCACAGATTTTATGAACATCTACAACTGAATTCCTCACTGACCTTACGTTATATGAGACTATTTTCAACAAGTTATCCGCCATGACAGAGAAAAATTAGTATTTATATGATTATTATTATACACAGTACAAATTTCAGCCATTTCCGTTTAGGGCACCTATTATTATTATTATTATTATTATTATTATTTTGCCTGTTATCAAATTTCCTGGAAAAGTGAATAAATTCCTTAACAATAATACCGTCTGGCCACTGACTCATATTGTACGGGTTGAAATGCTAATTTACACCTTTAATTATTACTTTAAATGAGTTATAATACGGAGATTTTGTGTTTAGTTTATTAACTAGCAATATACTGTGTTCACCACTGACTTCTTCCATCATGTGTCGAATATCGCTTACGTCGTTCGGAAGCTGAATACGCGACACAAAGAGGGTGGGATTCCTCACAGGTGGCCTTGCCGCGAAGTGAGGTTGATAATAAAAACTTGTATTTATTCCAGTCATAATAAAGGGGATAAAACCTATGATAATTAAAACCCACTCTAATAGACAGAGTTTATTTCCACAACAGTTTCGATGCCCACTGGCATCCTCTTCGGGTGGATACAGTAAAACGAATGAACCGAAAACAAGAGGGAAAACAGTCCAGGGACCATTAAGAAATCCGCACCTAGGTTAGATCCCGTTCTCCCGACAACGGAAGGGCATTTTTATTAAAGAGACACGCTTGTAAGTATGTACATTCGCACAAATTTAAAACTATCTTCTTGTTCTCTACATACAGATTCTCTTATTTTTTACATAATTATTACATTTATTATTAAATTTATTACATTTAATATTGCATTATTATTAATTACAGAAATTATAAATTTATTATTACATTGATTATTACACTGTTGTTTATTATACAGAAATTGTTAACCGAAACACGAATGAAAAAGGCGAGAAGGAAACAATCCAGAGACCATTAAAGAATTCGCACCTAGGCTATATCCCGTTCCCACGACCCCAGAAGGGCATTTTTTTTTTATTAAAGGGTCCCGCTTATAAGTACATTCGTACAAATTAAAACTATCTTCTTGTTCTATACATACAGATTCTATTATTTTGACATAATTACTGCATTTGTTATTGCATTTACGTTTTTTAACATTTATTATTATTACCTTTACACTAATTATTACATATATTTTATTACCTTTATTATTACATTTATTGCATTTATATTTATTTCCACATTTATTGCTTCCATTATTTCATTTACATTTACGTTTATTATTTCATTTACATTTTACCGAAAAAAAAAAAAACGAATGAACCAAAAGCGAGTAAGGAAACAATCCAGAGACCTTTAACAAATTCACACTTAAGTTAGAACCCGTTCACCAGACGCCGTAAGGGATTTTTTGACCAAGAATCTAATTAAATGGTCCAACTTATAAGTACCTTAGCACAAATTAAAATTATCCGCTTGTTCTATACATACAGATTCTATTATTTTTCTTTTGACATAATTATTACATTTATAAAGTACCTTACTTGATTCCCAATCTATAGCATGATTATTTTGGCTGGCGTGATAAAAAATGGCATTATTAGTATTACAACTTCTGAAGGCATATTTGTGTTCTTTAATACGGGTTTCAATATTTCTTCCAGTTTCTCCTACGTATACTAAATCAGAACTTTTACAGGGAATGCTGTAGACACAGGCTTGTTCCTGTTTTGCAACGTTATTCCTAACCAATATACTTTTCATGGTAGACGAATATTTGAATGCCAAAGCAAACTTAAAATCTTTCGTCAACGGTTTTACTCTTTCTAAGCCGGCAATGTAAGGCAAACTCACATATTGTTTTTGGTTAACTGAAGGTTCCCGAGGGGCATAAAAAGATTTTCTGTCTTTAAAATACGCCTTTCTGATAAACCACTCAGGATAGTTTAAATCCTTAAAAATGTTCCAAATCTTTGAATATTCCGGGTCCAGCAAATGTGGGCTACAAATCCTGAGTGCTCTTAGAAACATGGAAGAAATAATTGAGCTTCTAACCCCTTCATCATGATATGAAAAATAATGAATGCACGAATTACAATGAGTACAGTAGGTTTTCAGGATGTGTAGCCCACATTTGCTGGACCCGGAATATTCAAAGATTTGGAACATTTTTTAAGGATTTAAAATATCCTGAGTGGTTTATCAGAAAGGCGTATTTTAAAGAGAGAAAATCTTTTTATGCCACTCGGGAACCTTCAGTTAACCAAAAACAATATGCGAGTTTTTTTTTCTTACATTGCCGGCTTAGAAAGAGTAAAACCGTTGGCGAAAGATTTTAAGTTTGCTTTGGCGTTCAAATATTTGTCTACTGTGAAAAGTAAATTGGTTAGGAATAACGTTGCAAAACAGGAACAAGCCCGTGTCTACAGCATTCCCTGTAAAAGTTGTGATTTAGTATACGTACGAGAAACTGGAAGAAATATTGAAACACCCGTATTAAAGAACACAAATATGCCTTCAGAAGTTGTAATACTAATAATGCCATTTTTTATCACGCCAGCCAGAATAATCATGCTATAGATTGGGAATCAAGTAAGGTACTTTATAAATGTAATAATTATGTCAAAAGAAAAATAATAGAATCTGTATGTATAGAACAAGCGGATAATTTTAATTTGTGCGAAGGTACTTATAAGTTGGACCCTTTAATGAGATTCTTGGTCAAAAAATCCCTTACGGCGTCGGGTAAACGGGTTCTAACCGAAGTGTGAATTTCTTAAAGGTCTCTGGATTGTTTCCTTACTCGCTTTTGGTTCATTTGTTTTTTTTTCGGTAAAATGTAAATGGAATAATAAACGTAAATGTAAATGTAATAATGGAAGTAATAAATGTGGCAATAAATATAAATGCAATAAATGTAACAATAAAGGTAATAAAATAAATGTAATAATTAGTGTAAAGATAATAATAATAAATGTTAAAAACGTAAATGCAATAATAAATGCAGTAATTATGTCAAAATAATAGAATCTGTATTTATAGAACAAGAAGATTGTTTTAATTTGTACGAATGTACTTATAAGCGGGACCCTTTAATAATAATAATAATAAAAAAAAATGCCCTTCTGGGGTCGTGGGAACGGGATCTAGCCTAGGTGCGAATTCCTTAATGGTCTCTGGATTGTTTCCTTCTCGCCTTTTTCATTCGTTTTTCGGTTTACAATTTCTGTATAATAAACAATAGTGTAATAATCAATGTATTAATAAAGTTATAATTTCTGTAATAAATAATAATGCAGTATTAAATGTAACAAATTAAATAATAAATGTAATAATTATGTAAAAAAAATAATAGAATCTGTATGTATAGAACAAGAAGATAGTTTTAAATTTGTGTGAATGTACTTATAAGCGGGTCCCTTTAATAAAAATGCCCTTTCGGTGTCGGGAGAACGGGATCTAACCTAGGTGCGGATTTCTTAATGGTCCCTGGGCTGTTTTCCCTCTTGTTTTTGGTTCATTCGTTTTTCTGTATCCACCCGAAGAGGATGCCAGTGGGCATCGAAACTGTTGTGGAAATAAACTGTCTATTAGAGTGGGTTTATTTATCATATTTTGACCTTCACGTAGAAAAAATGAAGTTTTTTGCATTTATTATGGGGTAAAACCTAGGTCACATTTTTTGTCAGGTGTGCCTTAGAATTCTGGTTCCTGTGTTGGACCCTGAGTGGTTGGGATTGTTTTCCTGTGGAGATCAAGATCTAGTAAATACATGGGACTTAGCTTACAATTAACGTGGGGATTGAACCTCACTAATCTCTTGGAAATAGACAGCTGGCGTGAGAAAATCCTGACCCAGAATAAGTTGACTCGTTTAAAATTTATAATTAGTGTAAAGATCAGAACTAGATTATAAGTTATTGGTGGTGAAGTACAGTTGGCGTATGATCCAGAACCTATTGTATACCTGTGTCCATCATCATACTAAGAAGGTGGGGTTAGAAAAACTAATACCCAAGATCTGACTGGATACCAGAGAATACTGCCCCCTTGCTTGGACAATTTATTGTCATGAACCCGGAAACTTAAAAGGTTACTGGGTGGCTTGAAAATTCTTGATACTCGGGGGACTACGGCCTACTCAGCCACCGCAGTAATACCGCATTTCCATCGTAGAGATATCTTGCTGGAACCGCTCTCCGTGTTCATCACTCATGTCTCCGAGGTTTGGTGGGAAAAAATCCTAATGGGAATGCAAAAAATGTATTTTAAGAGACATGTTGCAGCCCAGTATTCTGTAAACCTGAAGGATCTCATCAACCAATTCAGCATAGTTTGGTGATCGACGGTTACCTAATAAGTTCTGAGTAACTGCTTTCAAGATGGTCCAGGCTCTATTTTCAAATTCATTTAGGGTTCCATCAAAAACAGTATCTATCAGCTTATCATCCTCTGTTATACGAGGAATTTTCCTTTCAAATACTGGAAACCAACTGCTTCTTTGTCCATGGTTTTTTTACAAAGTTCTTCATTAAACCTAATTTGATGCGAAGAGGTGGCAAGTAGAATTTTTGGGAATTAACCAGATTTCGATGCGTAACGTTTTTTTTCTGTCCAGGAATTAGAGCTAGACGCCGTAGCCAGTCCTTAACATTGTAATGAGAATGCTCTGCTCGTCTATCCCACTCGCCAAGGAAACGGCAGTATTTGTGTATCCGAGTTGCATACCAAGAAGTAGCGCAATTACCGTGAGATCTCGACAAATATGCCAATTATAATTTGCATATCCGATTTTGCGAAGAGTAATTCCATATTTTCAAACGACTCTTTCATGTGGGCTGCGTGTCCGATAGGAACTGATGGGTAGATGTTGCCAGTGTGTAAAAGAACAGCCTTTAAACTTAGTTTCTATGAATCAATGAACAGTCGCCATTCTTATGGGTTGTGCTCATGCCCTAAGGCAGTGGTACTCATTGCGCGGCTCGCGAGCCGCCCATTGAGTACCACTGCCCTAAGGCCACCATCAAACCATCAATATCATGACAAAAGCAAAGATCTCAATAGAATGTCTGCAGAAAGGTAGAGTGCAGAGCATTTGATCAAATGAGTGCTAGTGCTACCCCCGCCCACCTTGTTGCAAGGTGCCAAATCCCTTCCCCTTCCCAGTGCCAACCCCCAGGGTGTCCCCCAAAAAGGGGAAATCCCCCAGCAAGTTGAGGGTGTCCACCTAATATTTTTGGGGGAGAAGATGGGACGGTTTCACCCCCAAAGGGGTATACCTAACCTAAGAGAGGAAGAGAGAGAGGAAGAGACCATCCTTTCATCTGGACATCCAGATACATAATTGGAGCTCAAGGTAGCATCACTTGGCTTAGAACTCGAAATCCGCCAGTTGGCGGATGGCTTAATCCGCCAGTTGGCTTAGAAGACTACGAAGGCATAAATGGCTTGTATATATTACTAACCTTCGAACGAATTAAAAGCGCACACAAACGCACATACAGTCCCCGACTATATATACACACACATAGATCCCCTATGATTACACACACACACCCACACACACACACACACACACACACACACACACAACGTATATAAACAGATGCATGCAAAGCCCCAATAGCAAAATATATACGAGCATAACCACCACACAAAAAACCCACCACAGCACCACAACCAACACCACAACCACCAATCGTCTAAGCATAGCTTACCATCACTTAACCAAACCCACCTTACTTACGGCTTTTACTTACCAGCTCCTAATAGACTGACAAGGTCTCTAAATACGACCTAATTAATAGACAAAGCTATTAAGCTATTGACGTTTATAGGACCAGGGAATAGACCGACAAGGTTTCAAAAAAAGTGTAACGCTAATAGTTTTTCTATTAAGCTTCTCATGGTGGAACACCACGAGTCCAATTTGACGTTGGGTGAGCGACCTTTTAAACAAAATATCGAATATGATGAACTAAGTTTAATACAAAAACAAAATTTCACCTTAATATACCAATTTATCCTTAAACTACAATAGAAATTAAAATACAGCTAACTATTTCATTTTTCACATTTATCTCCATCATGTTTAAAGATTAGATCGCCTATTTAATTAATTTTTATATATTTATTGGAGCCGAGATGTTCCAAAACTAATTTGTTGAAACATGCCATTAAAATATTTTTCAGTGATTTTGAGGTCTATTGTTTAGAAGGCAGTGTGTGTATATATATATACATATATATATATATATATATGTGTATATATATGAAAATTATTTCACGAAAGTAACACGTGAAAAATATTTATGATGAATAAAAACACGAAGGAAAGGAAACACAGAATGGTGCTCAAGCGCTTTCATCTAATGACATCCTCAGGAACACTGAAGTACATAAAGAGTTACAGCCTATATATAGATTACAATATATATATATATATATATATATATATATATATATATATATATATATATATTATATATATATATATATAATATACAATAAACGGAGAAATAAAAAAAATAAAAAAATTAAAGGATTGTGGGAAGAGCATACAAATTTAAGCAAAAACTACCGATTTTACCACTTTGCCCAAATCCAACACAAGATGAAATGAATTGTTTCCAACCAATGCTATAGTTAATTAAAAAAATAATAAATTGAAAAATAAAAATAAAACTTGTAAGAGGAGCATACAAATTTATATTGGAAATCTGCCCAGGTTTTAGGACCCTGCCTTTCTTGTCTAAGTCCGATATATATAAAAATAAATTGAAAAATAAAAGTTATTGGAGAAGCTTAGAAGGATAATGGCAGACTCAAGAATATTTCTATTAACAATGTTGCTAGAGTGAAACAAAACTAAAGCATTATTCCAATCAATACAGTGGGATAACTCTGATAAATGGACAAAAAGGGCACTGGACGACTGTCCCGTTCTAACGGAATATTGATGCTGTTTTACACGTGTACTAAAATATTCTTTGACAAAGTACGAGTGTTATTATTCACACGATAGAAGGTTCGTTTTGCCTTGTTGAGACAAGATTCCATAAACGCCGGTGGGTAACACAGATCACTTCCAATACCGTTGATTTTTTCCATTTCGGCTGTCCGGAATACAACGATGCCGAATTGGAAAAAATCAACGGTATTGGAAGTGATCTGTGTTACCCACCTGCGTTTATGGAATCTTGTCTCAACAAGGCAAACCGAACCTTCTATCGTGTGAATAATAACACTCGTACTTTGTCAAAGAATATTTTAGTACTTTCATTTTTCCCGGGCTTTTTAGGCATTGCTAATGTATTTAAACTTTTGGATATTAATGTAGTATTTTCATATAACAATATTGTGAAAAATATCAGTAAAAAATAGCCCTACCAATAATTCAGGCATTATCTGTAAAATTGGTTGTAAACAATGTGATTCCTTTTACATAGGTCAGACGGGAAAGGATTTGCACACACGTATAAAACAGCATCAATATTCCGTTAGAACAGGACAGTTGTCCAGTGCCCTTTTTGTCCATTTGTCAGAGTTATCCCACTGTACTGATTGGAATAATGCTTCAGTTTTGTTTCACTCAAGCAACATTGTTAATAGAAATATTCTTGAGTCTGCCATTATCCAACTTACAAATAACTTCAACATAAGCAAAGGTCTTTTTCAACTCGATCCCGTTGTTTTGAATTCGTTCAGAACGGATTTAGACAAGAAGGGTAAAGTGCTAAACCTTTGGTAAACTTGTATGCTTCTCTAATAACTTTTATTTTTCAATTTATTTATATATATATCGGACTTAGACAAGAAGGGCAGAGTGCTAAAACCTGGGCAGATTTCAAGTATAAATTTGTATGCTCCTCCAACAAGTTTTTTTATTTTTCAATTTATTTTTTTTAATTAACTATAACATTGGTTGGAAACAATTCATTTGATCTTGTGTTGGATTCGGGCAAAGTGATAAAATCGGTAGTTTTTCCTTAAATTTGTATGCTCCTCCCACAATCCTTTAATTTTTTTTTATTTATTTATTTTTTTTATTTCTCCGTTTATTGTACATATATATATATATATATATATATATATATATATATATATATATATATTGTAACCTAGATATAGGCTGTACCTCTTTATGTACTTCAGTGTTCCTGAGGATGTCATTAGACGAAAGCGCTTGAGCACCATTCTGTGTTTCCTTTCCTTCGTGGTTTTATTCATCATATATATATATATATATATATATATATATATATATATATATATACTGCCTTCTAAACAATAGATCGCAAAATCACGGTGAAAAATATTTTTAATGGCATATATATATATATATATATATATATATATATATATATATATATCGGGGTACAAGATTAGTTGCAGAATGCGCTATGTATTGATTTAGTTCTGTTATTTGAACATTTTTGAGAAGATTAATTCGAATTATTGCAGTACCAGGTATATTTCATTAAATTCTACCCAAATTCTAAAATTTATATATATATATATATATATATATATATATATATATATATATATACATATAATGATCTGCGGAGACTTTAACTTCCCATTTATAAAATACAAAAAGGTGGATAGGAATATATATATTCACCAGGACAAGGGGGGCACAAGAGAAGACCAGGAGCAACCAGAAATGTTGATAGCTCTCACAAATGAGTTTATGCTGACACAGGAGATAACAGAAAATATCAGAAAAAATAACTGCCTGGATCTGGTATTCACGAATAACACGAACTTGATTGCTGATATAAAAATAACCCCAACCATTATCTCAGACCACAACTTAATCGAGATATCAACAAATATGACGACAGCATTAAAAGACAATACACATATTGAGGAAAGAAGTAAATTCGGGGCCTTTAACTTAAACTCCAAGACTATAAATTGGGAAGCAATCAGATCGCACATGGCCCAAATAGAATGGAGAACAATTTTCGAGAATAAAACAACTGAAGAAATGCTAACAACCTTGGAAGAAAAAACGCTGAGAATTTTAGAAAAATATTCTCCAAAATCACAGCCAAAAGGAAAGAGGAGCTGGCTGGAGAGGCAACAGAGAAGACTTTTCCGCAAAAGAAAGAGAGTGGAGGCGAAGTTAGGCAACTGCGGAGATAATGACAGGAAAGCAATAAAAAAAAAACTGGAGGGTATCGATAGGGAAATACAAGCCCTGATTAAGGACCATCCAGAGAGGGAAGAGAAAAAGGCGGTAGAAGCAATAAAGGAAAATCCAAAATACTTCTACAGCTATGCAAAAAGGAAAACAAAAACGCGTGCCGCTGTTGGACTCTTAAGGACGAGAAATAATGAACTAACCGACGATCCAAAAGAAATATCTGATACATTGAGAGTTCAATATGAATTAGTTTTCAGTACCCCAAAAAGTGACAAAGCGATAGCTGACAAAAATGCATTCTTTGAAGAGGAATTGCAAAGAGAGTATATAACAGACTTTGATTTTACACCAGAAGATGTAGCGAGAGCTATAGGACAAATGAAACCACATTCAGCTGTCCCTATATATAAAGGAGGGGACAGATCTCAAGCAAAGAACTATAGACCAGTGTCATTGACGTCCCACCTCACCAAATTATTTGAAAGACTAGTTACAGAGAAAATTTATGACTTCCTGGAGACACGGGAAAGATTAAACGAAAATAAGCATGGATTCCTATCAGGTAGATCATGCCTATCACAACTAATGGAACACTACAACAACATTATTGATGCACTTGAAAGTGCCAAAGCATTCGACAAGTGTGACCATGGAATCATAATACATAAACTGAAATATATGGAAATAACAGGGAAAGTAGGGGAATGGATATATATAATTTCCTTAGGGAACGGCGGCAAGTCGTTACAGTACAAGGAGTATCTTCATCAGATTCAGAGGTCCTCAGCTCAGTACCACAAGGAACAGCATTAGCTACACTACTCTTCATAATCATGCTAACTGATATAGATGAAGACGTTACCAGAGACAGCATAGTAACATCCTTCGCGGATGACACAAAGATCAGTAGAAAAATAAGAAACCCAGAAGATATAGGCTCTCTACAAACCGACATGAACAGAATCTACAAGAGGACGGAAGACAACAATATTAAGTTTAACACCGAGAAATTTCAGCTGTTACGGTACGGAAAAAGGGAAGACCTAAAATTCATGGAATATTATACCTCAAATGGACATGAAATTCAGGGAAATTCTAAAGTAAAAGATTTAGGGGTTGTAATGACTGATGATGCGAAATTTGAAACACAATATAAGATAGCAGTAAACAGAGCAAAGAGAATGACGGGACAGATATTGAGAACCTTTAAACGAAGGGATAGGAATGTAATGATTCCTCTACTGAAAACGCTGATCATACCCAAATTGGAATAATGCTCGGTCCTAACATCCCCATATAAAAAAGAGGACATTAGACAGTTGGAAGGGATCCAGAGAAGTTTCACAGCCAAGATCAATGGGTGCAAAGAACAAAATTACTGGGAATGGTTACGCGAACTAGACCTATATTCACTGGAAAGGAGAAGAGAGAGAGAGAGATACACCATTATTTACACTTGGAAAATAATGGAGAAACTAGTCCCCAATCTTGCTCTGAACCCTGTAACTCCCCAAACAACGGTGGAAAGTAGAAAAGGAAGACTGTGTCGATGTTTTCAAATTAAAGGCGAGACAGAGAACATCCTTAACCCTGAAAGAAAAATAGTTTTGTTGTGAGAGTACCAAAACTGTTTAATCAGCTGCCCAAAGAGCTGCGAAACACGAAGGGAGTTGCAGTGGGCATCTTCAAAAGAAGATTAGACGCCTGGTTCAGAACAATCCCGGATGAGCAGGTCGTACCTGGCTATGTGAGGTGGAGCGCACAAGAAACCAACTCACTACTTCACCAGGCCAACTCGAGAGGAGGGGCGAGAAGCTTCACCTTTGCGAAATGAGGAATCATCGCACGGAACCTTTGTGAGGTTGAAAGGTAAGGTGTATATATATATATACACACACACATATATATATACATATATATATACTGCCTTCTAAACAACAGACCGCAAAATCACTGTGAAAAATATTTTAATGGCATGTTTCAACAAATTACTGTTTTGGAACAGCTCGTCTCCAATAAATATATAAAAATTAATTAAATAGGCGATCTAATCTTTAAACATGATGGAGATAAATGTGAAACATGAAATTGTTAGCTCTATTTTAATTTTTATTTTGTTTAAGAAATCATATTAATGCTTTTTATGTTATAGTTTAAGGATAAATTGGTATATTAAGGTGAAATTTTGTTTTTGTATTAAACTTAGTTCATCATATTCGATTTTTTGTTTAAAATGTCGCTCACCCAGCGTCAAATTAGACTCGTGGTGTTCCACCATGAGAAGCTTAATAGAAAAACTATTAGCGTTGCCTCTTTTTTGAGACTTTGTCGGTCTACTCCCTGGTCCCATAAACGTTTATGCTTAATAGCTTTGTCTATTAATTAGGTCGTATTTAGAGGCCTTGTCGGTCTATCGGGAGCTGGTAAGTAAAAGCCGTGAGTAAGGTGGCTTTGGTTAGGTAATGGTAAGCTTTACTTAGACGATTGATGGTTGTGGTGCTGTGGTGGTTATGCTCGTATATAGTTTGCTATTGGGGCTTTACATGCATCTGTTTATATACGTTGTGTGTGTGTGTGTGTGTGTGTGTGTGTGTGTAATAATAGGGGATCTGTGGGCGTGTATATATATAGTCAGGGAGCGTATGTGCGTTTCTGTGCGCTTTTAATTCGTTCGAAGGTTAGTAATATATACAAGCCATTTATGCCTTCGTAGTCTTCTAGGCCAACTGGCGGATTTCGAGTTCTAAGCCAAGTGATGCTACCTTGAGCTCCCATTATGCATCTGGATGTCCAAATGAAAGGATGGTCTCTTCCTCTCTCTCCTCCTCTCTTCCTCTCTTAGGTTAGGTATACCCCTTTGGGGGGTGAAACCGTCCCACGCTCTCCCTCAAAGAGGTTAGGTGGACATTACCCCCATTTTGTGGGGCACCATGGGGGTTGGCACTGGGGGATGGAGGAAGGGGTTGGCACCTTGCAACAAGGGGGGGGGGGGAGTGGGTGGCACTGGCACTCATTTGATCAATTGCTGTACACTCTACCTTTGTGCGGGCATACTACTGATCTCCACTCATAGAAAAATATATAGCTACGTTCCTTTGGCAGAAATATTAGCATCGTTGGCTAGCAAGTTCCAGACTTGTATTCTAGACCCTAGGAGCTCTGCTTGATTTTAGACAAATTTAAATCTTGTACCAGATCATTTAGTTCAGGCTCAGTAATTAAATGAGGCTCTTCTGAGGAAGTAGAGGGTTGGTATTCTTCATCCCTGTGTGGAACATCATCAGCTGTTTAATCATCATCATCGTCATCATAGTCTAAAGTAAAAGACTCGGGAGGTTTTGGAACTGGAAGTGTTTCACAATGTGCTACCGGTCGTATAGCACATGGCAGATTCAGATACACAATTTTATTTTTATTGTTAGAGTTGAAACCGCAAATGCTAGTTAAGCGAAAGTAGCAGTCGGTTACATGATCTTTTTGCTCCTTCCACACCATGGGACCTGCAAATGGCATAGACTTTCGCTTGCCCTTTATTCAAGCTCCAAGAGTCATCGCACAACGTCTGCAACAGATATGAGGAGCTCAACTCTTGTCCTGATCCCCAGTTTCACATCCGAAATAAATTTTGTAAGCTTTTTTTATTAGGGGAGTAATGCTTGTTCTGAGAGCTTTCAATACTAATTACTCGCAAACATAACAGAAAGAGTCGGGTTCATTTACACATTTCCGGGACATTTCGAAAAATCAGATTTAGTGTTTAAATTGCGCCACAGACACAATATTAAAAACTATATAGGGTTATGGTTTATTGCCGTCACCCTCATCCATTGGAAATTTTCAGCAGATATTGGTGGAGAGTTGAACGGCAAAAACCCTACGTTTTTTCGTTAAAAAGTAATGTTTGTGGAGGTCTTTAAAGGACCTTGTTAAGTAGTTTTTTTTTGGTTAATGTTTAATTTATATGCCTTCGGTATTTAGCGCTGCCTAATGGTAAAGAAGGAAATTATCATACCTTATTATTTCGTTGGGGCTCGCTTCTGGTCGTACGGCGCGCGGCTCTCTTTCGATGTAGGTGATGGAGTTACGCAACGAGTTTATTCGGTTTAATTAATATAGGCATTCACTACACTTAAATACCTGAAGGAATGAGCATATCTTTTTGAGTTATTAGTTTTATATTACGAGGTATTCACTCAGAAATTATAAGAAGACTAAGTACGTCTCCTTTGCTTAAAGCATCGCTGTAACTAGCAGCTCTGAGATGAGCTAATATAAAATTCCTTTTCTTAAAAATTCGCTGACTTTACAAAGTCCCCAGACGTCTAATTTTTGTGTTTTCATTATTTCTTCTCTCGAAGTAATTTTCATGAGTCAGCAATGGAAAATACAAATAATACGTTTTTCTTGTTGTTATGCAGGCCCAAAGGCCTACATATGGGGTTTTATGTATGGCAATTATTTCCATTCCCAATAGGCTTTGTCGTCAATTCCGAGGCAATTTTGTAGTTATTTAATTCAATAAATTAATAATTTGTATTTAATTAAGAAATAAAGGTACCATATACGATATCATATTGTAGGCATGTATAGTTTTTCCATACACAATAAGAAATATTTGTACGGTTAAATATGAAACACAAAACAAATGCTAAAATACACTTAACAACACAAAACGTAGTCCTACACTTGAACACTTCAAAGGAACAAAATAGACACAATAAGAAATTCGTTCGGTTAAATATAAAACAAAACAAATGCGTGAAATGCGCTTCACAACACAACACTTTGTAGAAGACGAGCATGTCATACAGTGATTGAAACTGCATGAGTCACGTCCTGACAAGACTTCACAAGTTTTGACTGGACAGGCGTGTTCATGTGGGACACAGTCACAGCTCAAACTCTGAAGCAACATCCAATATTATATGATTTGTTCGATCCTGTATCAGTCATTTTTACTGATGGTACTCTAATGATTTGTCGATCAGCGACTGCAGTCGAGACATCTGGACCTAACATTAGTTTAATGTGTAGGTGTTCAGTAATTTTAACTTAATAGATATATATATATATATATATATATATATTATTATTATTATTATTATTATTATTATTATTATTATTACGCACGACCGCTCTCGTTCCAGTGTTTCTAGTTGTATCCCCGATTTGCTGGCAAACCAATGGTCTCCCCATTAAGTGCAATTCATCTAACCGTTATTTTAGCTATTTTTAATGCCACAGTACCATCTTTGGCTCCAGTACCTCCCGAAAAGTGTAGTTCTAATGCTGCCAATTATACCAACATATTCCTGTTTTTGAAACAAAATTCAAATTCAATTTATTCAAAAACTGTGGGTGGGTGATGGAAACATTTCGCATCCCTATTGGTATTCTGCGTGCAAAAATCTACCAGAACCACCTTATTTTACTCGAGGAACAGTGAAGAAGTTCAAATTTTTTGTCTAGTGTAATTTGTGTTTTGTTGGTTGTTCGATGATGTTTCTTCTTCTGACACTTCTGGGCTTGAGTTCATCTCACGACTTTTCGTTAAGAGTCTCCACTGTCTGCTTTGAAATACTGTAATTCATGAAGAAGATAAGGAGAAAGATAAAGTCTTCCTTTAGTACTTTTATTATGGAGTAACGTAAGTTAGTAGAAAATCAAATCGATATTAAAGAGTCGAAGGAATATGAAGTCACCAAGAGGACGAATCGAAATTAGAAAAAAATTCGATAGAATGACGAGTCGAGGAAGTATTCTTCCATTACAAGTACAGTATATCTAAAATTAAGTTCTAGACAGAATCCCTTTCTTAAAATCCTTAAGAAATTAAATCATCACTCTTAACAATATGCATGCATTTATACAGGTACTGTTTAAGTGGTAAAGGGAATTACATTAATTTGAGGGTTCACCATATACTAATTCTTATAAACAATAATTTCTTGGAAAACTCGTATGACTATTAATTTTACTTAACATTATAAAAAGTTTGGACTTCCCCGTAATATAATATAATATACAATACAATTTTACTAAAACCTGCGAGTTACATTCTAAATACAGTTAACTTTGGTTAAACATAAAAAATTCAGGAGCATGAGACTGAATTTTTTTCAGAAACTCTGGATAACCAGTATTCATAAAGTCTGTTGGTAGGATTTTATTGAAACTTGTACAATATATTGTGCATACATTGTATAGAGTAAGACCTAATTCGTGAAAAACTTCGACAAACTCGGTTTACTTAGAAAAAGAACTTTTAGTTTGAATTTCCTCCAAATAGAAAATCAAATACAAGAAATTCAAACAACACACACACACACACACACACACACACAGGGTGGTCCAAGAAGATTTCACAAACCATGACCTACAGAAAAAGCAATTCGCGAGCTGGTCAATAAATTTTAAAGAACAGGATCTGTTCATGATGAGGCAAGATCTGGACATCCAGGTACCTCTCAAGAAAATGTCGAATTGGTAAGAGATGCCTTTCAAACAAATCCAAGAATGTCAACTGGCGCATTATCACGTAAACAAAGCATACAAAAAACGACTGTTCTAAGGATTTTAAAATCAACGTTAAAAAGAAAAGTTATCATATTCAAGTGCTACATGAGTTACACAAAGAGGATTGATTATCCAAGACGAGCCTCCATGTGCACAGAATTGATTGAAAAAAATTCATACCGAAAATTTATTAAACCACATTCTCTTCAGCGATGAGGCGACATTCCACACATGCAGAACGGTTAATCGACATAATTGCTGTATCTGTGCTAGTGAAAAGCCAACCGAGTTCTACGAATGGGAGAGAGATTCTCCCAAAGTTAGTCTAGTTGGGTATGACAAGATCGAAGATTTATGGGCCTTTTTTCTTTGCAGAAGCTACAGTAACAGTGCCAATTTATCTTGACATACTTCAACAGGTTCTTGAACCCCAGCTTCGTTCAGATGGCATTCTTGACACTGTTGTCTTTCAACAAGATGGAGCTCTATGTCACTATACAAACATCGTTCGGACGTACCTTGATGAGCTCTTACAAAATCGTTGGATTGGGCTTGGTGGAAACAGGCCGTGAGCAGTACTACATATCTCCGGATGTAAGACCATTAGACTTCTTTGCGTGGGGCTTTATAAAATATGAGGCTTACAAAACATGAATTACAGACCTGCAGGATCTGCAAACCCGCATTCTCGCGGCAGTCGTTAAAATAATTCCAGAGATACATGAGAATGTGTTCCGCAATGCAGTGAACAGATTTGAGATTTGCAGAGGCAGTGATGATGCTCACGTCGAATCTTAGACCTATGCTTGATAAATAAATATACATCTAATTAGGTTGCTATATTTTTATCGTAAAATACTATTATTCCAGCAAAATAGATAGGGACTTTTGAACCACCCTGTATATATATATATGATGTAATACACCTCGTCATTCCCTAACGAGGTGTATTGCTGAATACACGAAAAGCTTTGAAATAATTTTTCCTTTTTTTTTTGTGGGTTTGCATCATTTATTCATTTCACGTGTTTAAGTGTAAAATTCATCCCACATATATATATATATATATATATATATATATATATATATCAGGTCATCCCTCCCATAAGTAATGTCGTTTTTTAGATCGGAATTTGAAGGACAAAAAAAAACTCAACTCAAACTTTTTAATCTAGTATATATTCTCCATCGGAATCAATGACACTCTGCCAACGTCCTACAAGCTTTTCAATGCCATGTTTATAAAATTCAGGTTGTTTTGAGGCAAAAAACGTACAAAGACTGGTGTGCAGGTCATCTAAAGAAGTATACTGTTTCTCGTCAAGATAGTTTTGCAGACTCCTGAAGAGATGATAATATGAAGGCGCAAGGTCTGGAGAATATGGAGGATGTGAAAGTTTTTCCCACCCAAGCTCCTCAATTTTTGCAGAAGTGATCCGAGCGGTATGAGGATGTGCGTTGTCGTGGTGGAACACGATTCCTTTCCGATTAACCAAAGAAGGTCTCTTTTCTTTTAGTGCAGTGTTCAATCGATCCAGTTGTTGACAGTAGACTTGAGCGGTGATTGTTTGGTTGTGTGGTAAGGTTTCAAAGTGTATTACACCACCTTTATCCCACCAAACACTAAGCAACACCTTCCGAGGGTGAAGATTTGGTTTTGGCTGTGGTGTCGCTGATTCTCCGGCACAAACCCACTGTCGACGGCGCTTAACATTCTGGTACAGCATCCACTTTTCATCACCAGTCACTAAACGGTACAAAAACGGATCTTGGAGTTCACGGGAATGAAGAGCTGTGCTAATGTTTACCCGCACCCTCAGATTGTCGACCGACAATTCATGTGGCACCCATTTTCCTAACTTAGGCACTTTCCCGAGTTGTTGCAAATGTCGATGGATGGTGAACGGGGATGAATTGAGTTTCTGGGCCAATTCTTCGACAGTTGTTGAACAGTCTTCTTCAAGTGCGGCTAACAGCAGGTCATCATCAAACTCAGCAGGGCGTACAGAGCGTGCTGCATCTGTCAAACAGCAGTCACCATTCCTAAACTTTTGAAACCATCTTTGACATTTCCTCACATGCATAATATCGTTGCCATAAACGTCCTGAATGTTTCGCGTTGCTTCAGTAGCACTATTCCCTTTTTTGAACTCCTAAAGCATTATATGCCTGATATACTCTTCTGATACCGCCATGTTTATGAGGGGTTCACATAAAGCAAAACACACGTCTTCACTGGTCAAGGTCTGTAAAGTATGTAGCGAAACACGATAGATCTCTTAGATATAACCTTCGGAAAATTTATGCTTAAACTGAGTAGGACTAGTTTAAACTTAATCTATCGTAAAAACGACATTACTTATGGGATGACCTGATATATATATATATATATATATATATATATATATATATATATATATATATATATATATATATGGGAATGAACTCAGAATGGTCCCCTGAGTTTTTTATGATACACACAGACCGTGCATGGAACAAGGAACTCTTCTGGGATAATTAAATCCACTATAGTCCGAATAAGTAATGGTAAATGACAAATACCATAGTTTTTCTTTTTCATGATGCTAGCCCGACGTGGGCAACGGGTCACTCGCAAAGAGGTCCCATAAATATAGCTTCCCTCACCAGCTATCTGCAAAGCAGGCAGGATCCAGCTTTGGGACATGGATCTAGGGTTTAAAGCAGCCTAGCCCTGCTACATTTAGAACCTCAATATAAGCAAAAGACTCGCTGTCTTCACGTCAGATTGAATACATCAAAGAAAAAGGGGTAACTATTATATTTTAGCCAAAAACCAAAACTTTGAAAAGTGGACGCTCAATTCTGCCAGTTGAGGTTCAAGTTTTGGTTTTTGGCTAAAATATAATAGTTACCCCTTTTTCTTTGATGCATTCAATCTGACGTGAAGACAGCGAGTCGTTTGCAGCAGCGTCGCAGACCGATAGACCTAAGGTGCGGGAAGTGCGTTGATGAGAGTGCAGGGGGCAGTCCCCCTTCCGCAAGGGGTTAACAACCAGAACGATTTATTAAAAAAATTAACAACCGGTACATACCGCCCTCAACTGAAGCCCAGGTTTAACGATATAATATCGTAGGAGATGAGGGGTTAGGGAGATCAACTGACCCCCCATATTCAGCCTGACTGAATTTTTTGAGGCAATTACACTCGAAAATTCGGGCGAAAGACCAGTACACATAATATTTTCAATCACCACGATTTCACCCGAAACATTTTATGATTTTCATATAGGATATTATCTCTTTGTCCGAAATATATGTCTTCAGATCTTGAACCATGCAATATTTGATTATAGAAAGGAAAACCTGTCGCAAACCGGCAGCATTTAAGTACCCCATTTGATATAACCTGTGTAACCTGTTGTAACTTGTTTGGTGCTCAGCCTTTGTACAGTTGTGTATACCTACAAATAGTGTTTAATAAAAATATGGTTTAAAAATCGATTTTCGGTTTCGTTTATTTTTTTCGGGCAAAACTTGCTTGCCTTCTCAGAACATAATCGGGCCCTTACGCCTATGACAAGACGAAAGGATAAATGCATCACAAAAAATAACCCATCAACCGAAAGCAAATCAAGGAATTGCGGCCCGCGCTGATATTATCTTAGAAATATAACGCAATGAAATGCTAATATTAAAGAGAACAATTTAAATATATCGTCGCATGAAAGATAAACGGTTTTCTCAATACTTCGCTCTAAACACTGTTAAGAAGCCAGTTCCCATTATATTAAAGTTACCACTCATTGGCACTTATTATGAATATAATCAGGCTCAATTTTGCTTAAGAAACAATGTAAATGAATTAGTTTAAACTTATAGACTGGTTTCCAACTTATTTCATGTAAGATTCAACTCAGGGTAACACTGTAAAAAAGTAAGTAATTAACTAAAAATATTTTTTATTTAGGCTTTTCTTTTTACTAATAAATAAAATACCAACGGAGGCACAACTTAGCAATAAATATTGAAGAAATGATTATTTAAACAATTTTATCTGCACCTTTACAATTCAGTTGAGTCTCACCAACTACTGATTTTAATAATTTTGGGTGGGACTAATATATATATATATATATATATATATATATATATATATATATATATATATGTGTGTGTGTGTGTGTGTGTGTGTGTGTGTGTAAAAATGAACATTGAATAATTCCTATGTTCATATATTTTTATATTCATATAATCCTTATGTTTATCTAATCCGTGCATTTAGATAATCTTTATATAAATCCTTATATTTATTATATTCATACAGTACTCATATTTATATAATCTTTATATTCAAATATTAATTTTTACATAAGAACCAAAATCGTCTAACGCGAGTTTGGATAAAATTTTGATTTGCTTTCTATTTTTGCCAAATAATTGGTGAATTGTTTCATTTTTTTAATATTCCTTAATATTTACTGTAAACTCGTATAAGTATATATATTTAATTAATAGTTTCACTCACTCTTTGTACAATGGCTATAAACCTTTCATTAATGTATTTCTCTAATTCGTTTCTTCTAATTTTACACAATAATGACTTGTACTGCACGTACGAATTAAATAACTATGGTGTATTGATTATGAATTGACGAATCGTATGGCATAATTTGAATAACTATGACGTCATAAAGTAGCTTAATTCCCTTCACAATTTTCATACTTTCAATACTGATCATACCTTTAGTATTCAATGTATGGTAAATTCTTTACATAATATTATTATTTGACCATATTCATCCATACGTCCATATCTTATCTTGACTGTTATCTTTTATTAATTGTATTAATTATTCATGCATCGAACCCACCTATTGTCTACCTATTGCCTACTTATGCACTCGTACATGTCCGTTGATAGTCATGATTACGTACATGATCATGATTACGTACATGTAAATACGGCCACATGTATTCTTTTTATTTATTTTCTTTAAATTATTTAATTTCTCGCAATAGACTCGTAAATGCTTATGCAAGTGCTCGGACTCCGCTGACAACTGCAAAAGCAAGAGCTTCTTAGGTGAACACCCTCTCTCTTGCTTGCTTCTAATCCGAAAAAATCATTATGTGTTATGTTTATATATATACAGGGCGTCCCAAAAAAATGTATACACACTTTAACAGCTGATAGCTCAATTGATGTTTCTTTCTTTCCAAGTTAAACCCATTAGAATTAATAATGGCAGTCAGACTAAGCTTTGAACAAAGGAAATTCATTCTAAAATGCTACTGGAAGTGTGAAAACGCAGTTGAAGTGCAAAGACAGTTTAGGAGGGAGTTTCAAACAGATCCACCAACGCGACTTACCATCACTTGAATTAGAGATAAGTTTGAAGCCGATGGAACTGTTCAGAATGTCCACAGGAAGCGTTCCGGAAGACCACGGACATCGACAAGCCCCACAAAGCAAGAAAGAGTACTGGAAACGTATCACCAAAGTCCAAGAAAATCTGTGCGGCAAGCGAGTCGTGAGGTAGGAATTTCAGAATCGTCTGTCCAACGCATTTTGAAGCGCTGTCAATGGAAAAGTTACATTCCAAGATTAGTCCATGCTATTAATGAAGATGATTCGGACCGAAGAGTGGAGTATTGCGAGTGGTACTTGGCACGATGTGGATGTGGATTGGACGAAGGGGTTTCGTAGAATACCCTCCGCGTTCACCAGACCTCACACCACTAGACTTTTTTTGGGGATACTTAAAAGACAAAGTCTACGCTATAAAACCTGCAACAGTCGCTGAATTGAGAGCAGCCATTGAACGAGAATGCACACAAATACCAAACGAAATGTTTCGTGATGTTTGCGATTCCATTGCTTCGCGTTATCAGCAGTGCCTGGACCAGAACGGACGTCAGTTTGAAAACCGTTGACAAAAGAATTAAATAATGTCTGTAGATTCTATTACATTTTGAAAATGAAATGTATTTTAATAAACACTGCCTTTATAAGTATTTAAAGTGTGTATACATTTTTTTGGGACGCCCTCTATATATATATATATATATATACACCGTATGTGCCCATGTACTTTGTTATACTCCTAACATCCTAATTGTCTATAAATATGAAACACTGCAAAAAAATTATAGTTAACTGTTTAATTGTAATTAACTGTAATAATTTAATATGACGTAATTAATGTAGTTTAATGAAACTGTAATTAACGATAATAAGCGAATGTGAATTAATTGGTAATTATAATCATAGTTGTAATAAACCAATATTACAATGTACTCAGTGATGTACTTGGGTTGTACTCAATGTACTACTCTGACATTATGTCGCCATTTAGGAATGTATACTCGGCGATATTATTATTATTTTTTTTGTTATTTACTTTTTCGTTTTATTTGGAATCTTTCAAAATTCTGATATGTGTTTAAATTATGCTTAACGTCCAAGAAGTGTTTGGATCTCCCGTTAAAGGGGGGAACTTAGCTCTCAACTGCACTCCCCCAAAATTTAGACTTATTTAATTCTTGCATTGTAAATTCAATCACTCCTGTCTTAGCAGCCCTTCAGCGAGGAGGTTGTAGCCCTTCTCGAGGAGGCCGAGGGCTTCCTCACTTTTAAATTCCGGCCTGAGCCATGGTCGAAAGAGGTCGAACCTCTCCTCCTGTAAATTCTGAATTAGACTACGAGGCTGAGCATTACCTGTAACATTTTAGCACTAAGTTACAGTAAGAAAAAGTCTTTATCTTCTCCTTCGAGCCGTGCTCTCTTCAGAGAACTTAGTCATTAAAATCTCCCGATACGTTACAAGAAGAATTGGGGAAACCTCAGAGAATTTAATAAGCCTCTCAGAATCCTCCGAGCCACTATAGAAGAACTCGGAGAGTAGTATAGAAGAAACTACTGCAAGTAACAAATCCGTTGCTACGTCCTAACCAGAACCCCCGTCGACTTCGAACCAACCCAGGCCATAGACGGAGGGATTAACATACATATATATATATATATATATATATATATATATATATATATATATATATATATATATATATACAGGGTGTCCCGTAAGTCTCGAACCATAGGGCAAAATGATAAAAATGGCAATAAAAACGCCGAAGAGAATTTTGGGGACTGTTTGTGAAATGAGCGAGGATGGTAGCGGCTGTGTCATCGTCGATGGATGTCCTCGGAGGTCGGAGGTCCAGTGCGTGGTTTATCTCCTATGGATCCCGTTTCCCTGAAATTTGCTACAAGTTTGCCGACACAGCTGTGTGTTATTGGCGCGCGTTCCGGATGCAATCTGTTAAATTCCTCAGCGACCTCCCTCTGACTCCGATTTCCCACGAGCAGAATTACCTGGATGCGTTTGTTTTTACTCAAAGACATCATGGGCACTTGCATAAACGGAAAAACATGAATTACTTATTTTTCCCTATGGTTCCAGCTTACGGGACACCCTGTATATATATATATATATATATATATATATATATATATATATATATATATATATTAGGGTGTCTCATAATATATCTCAAAACATAAATTTCATTATTTCATCCGCACGACTCGTGCCCTTGTTCCTATTGAATTAGAGTAATGGTGTCCAAAATTATTTTTCAATTAATCAATACTGAGAGGTCCCGCAAGTGAACCCTATTCCTTATTTTAGCATGTTTTCTATTCAAATCTAATACAATTGTTCAAAATAATGAATATATTTTAATATATATTTCATCGTAAAATTTGAATAAAGAAACACAAACAATGTAAGGAACTGGTAACCCTTTAAACATCATTGTAAATCAGTTACTGCCAGATATTTTTCTTGAGATTCTGTTTGGTTTTCACAGGAATGGTTGCTGTGTGCTTCTTCACCATCTTCATGAGGAATTGTTTTTGAGATTCGTCCTTGGTGATGGATGAATTGTACCTTTTAATACGTGCAATTCCTCTTTCCCCGCAATCATTTACGACTTTTAAGGCGCGCACGCGTTTGAGACCGAAAGCGAAACTTTCGTGTTCCTCCCACTCCGTCGGATCCTTATTAAGAAAAGATGGCTCGATGTCACTCCCTTTGAAAATTGCCGCAAAAAAGTCTCGAGTTCGTCCAGTTACGAATGTATTCAGGCTTGACAGAGGGTCGAAATCTTTCTTTTCAAAGCGCTTATGGTTCTTTTTCCGTCGTGGAAGATCAAGATTTTTTACCATCAGCTTCTTCGTTTCAGCATCAATTCTAGAAACGAAGAATGCAAGTCCTGAGTTCCACGGAAAGGTACCACAGATACCTTTCAATAGATTTTTCTACCACTTCTGCCACCCTCTGATCTGAATGAATGTTCATAGATCTGGGCAGCAACAAGTCGTTCAGAGGTGATCTTTCTGGAATCATGGCTTCATTCCAGTGACGTATATAAATCATGGAAATGAAAAGGCACATTTGATATAATCCCTTCTCTTCAGATTGAGTTAATGTCATCTGACGCTTGAACATTAGGATTTTAAGGCAATAAATTGCCTTTGCCATCCACCTTGCCATGTGGAACAGAAAGCATAGAACATTCAATTCTTCAAAATCTTCTCTTGGGTGTTTCGTTTTGTCCAAGACTTCTTGGAGGTACCTGAGTATCTCCATTTTTTCTGCTGAAGGTCCTCATCTGTTCCAAAACGTTGAGGAGAGATTTCATCAGTATCGATTGTTATGTAGTCGGAGTGGTCGAAAAGTTCCCAATTGGTCTGAAAACGTCTAAAGAGAGGGATATCTGGCCCACTTGATGGACCAAAACAGCTGAAATACGTCTTTTAGTACAATCTCGTGAATGTGATGCCTACACGCAAGCTATAGAAGAGATCGGCCGAGTTCCTCCTCGATCTTGATACAAGCACCCTGAATCATTCCCGTGTTAGCTACTGAAGTGTCGAAACCCAGACCGATCACATAACCCTCAATGCCAATCGACCTGATTTATTTCATGACCATTTCTGCCACTTCACGACCAGTTCCGTCGATTGAAACGGGGACACCCAACAATTCCTCCACCTTCTCACCGGTCACAATCACTGCGATACGATCAATTTTACTCTTTCCCTTGACGATGTCGGAAAGAAGCTTTCCGTCCCAGTGAGGCACCACTGAACATGGTCTACTGGCGGGAAACCATTGTGTAGTTCTTTTAGCACACTTATGTCTATCCTTAATCCGGGCACAATGCACAGTTGCTGGAGATACTACGAGTTCATATAAATTATGGCCCAGACTTTGGGTTGCTGCTACAAATGACGAGGTAGCTTGCCGTACAGAAAGAGTGTCTCGATCCCATGTAGCTGTTAGATTTGGTTCCGAAAGGGCGCGAGTTTTAAATTTCTTAGGAACTGGACGAGAGTTAGTTCTTGAGTTTGTGTCTCGAGACACAAATTCGTCATCATCCTCATCTTCCAAAGATGATGCCGTCATAGAAAACATGTTGTCACTATCTACTGTAGCATGCCTTTCTCCGTTAATAAATTTGCCTCTTTTTTGGGTTTTAATGCACCCTGCTTCATTGCTTCATGTTGTTTGCGTTTCCTCTTTTGTTTTTCAACATGAACATTGTCAATCCCCACAAAAATCGAGGTCATACGGTCTTCGCGTTGAGAGGCCAGAAACTGTTTGTCTTCTTCTGGATTGACTTAAGAATCCATGGCTTGTGAATGGGAAATAGCAAACAGTTCATCAAGATCTGCCTTGAAGAGATCCTCATTCATGCGATATGAGTCCTGCGGTTTGTTTTTGCTCCTCTCCAGATTTTCATATTTGTTCACCAACTTTTTCAACTTTGTTGCTGCGTATGTCTCCGTTGTTATTGGAATGTTGCTTTTGGTCCAGAAAGGAAGAATAGCGCTTATGACCATTTTAAGACTTTGTGGTACAATCTTTTTCAAGGTAGAATGGTGGTTGTAGAGTGAAGAATCACTTGTTCGTTGGAAGGAAGGCGGCGTGATCCAGTGATTTCATCAACTGGATATTTGTCAATGAACCACAGTTTCGCCTTCTGACGTGTAACAGCCATTTCACAACTGAAAGTACCAACCAATCAATTAAAAATCATATTAATCTGCCAATCAAAAAATCATGGCTCAAAAGATATCAATCAAAGTGAGAGATGTTAGATCTCTCACTTAAAAAACATTGAACAATATAGATTTTAATGGATCCAATTAATTTAAGTTCAGAAAATTAATTTTAAAAGTATACTCTTTCAAAGAAGTCTAGAAAATATTGAATAAAATTAAGATAAATATAGCGGTGTTAATTAGTAATAACATTGATATACATTTTTTGGTATTGATGCATTTATAATATAGTATTGTAGTAACTAGTATTAACATCATACACTGTGTTAGGTTTGAGAGAAAAATTACCGTAACTTAAGACGAAGGGGTCTCTTGATTGGCACGTGCTATCCGCACAATAGAAGGAATCGCAATGAGCTGCGCATCAAACTTCAAAGTTCAAATTTGCGGGACCTCTAAAATCCCTCCGATTTTCCTAGAATTTGGCCTAGTGAATTACTTCGGGGAAAGGAATAGATATTTAATTAAATCGTAATCCTAGAAAAGTAAAAATCAATATTGTTATGTCTGGGAATAATATAATAAGGTTAATTAATTACTGGTTATAAATTAAATCACAAACAAAAATGATCATGCAAACAGAAGGAATTGTATGTATAAATGAATGGTTCATGAAAACAAAGGGAACGAGCCAAAATGGCGGTTCCGCATTTTCGTTTCTGAAACGACGTTTTATAAATTCTTAAGTACATGAAATTAGAAACATATGCCTGTTAAATACTCATGTAATTTAGAGAAAAAGACATGGATTGAATTGTCTATTTAATTTTGAATAAGTTCCGATAAAAATAATTAATGTAAAAATTACATTAAATTGGAAGGAGGCACGTGGGTTTCCGTGTTCACTCCAAAGAAACAAAGACGTTATAAAATTGAGCATTCATTTATGTATAAAATGGGAAAACCCCATTAAAATTATATTGTTATATTATTAACAAGTTTAATGGCATGTAAAATTACACCTTCTAAAAGGCTAATGACAACAGGGGCCTAGGTTGAAAAACATTTACTCTGGTCTCCATGAAAGTTAATATTTAAACTACTTAACGAGTTTCAAAGAACTGGTCTCCGTGAAACTTAAGCTAACATCATGAAAAAGAAAAAACTAAAACTATAGTGTTTGTCATTTACCATTACTTATTTGGACTATACTGGATTTAATTTTCCCAGATTTCCTTGTTCCATTCACGATCTGTGTGTATCATATATATATATATATATAATATATATATATATATATGTATCGGGCTACGTCGTGGCCGATGTCGTAACATCGCTTCCCGGAGATCAGCGAAGTTAAGCGACATTGGGCCTGGGTAGTAGTTGGATGGGCGACCGTCCTCTGCACCCATATTATGTAGCGACCAGTGGTTCGGATCCCACGTAAAGCTGTAGGTCCCCTCCGTCATATGACCTTAGATGCTGCGAAGGAGGTTAAACAACCCCAATTTATATTTATATATTTTACCTACATATATTTATATATATATATGTATATATATATATATAAATATATAAATATATGTAGGTAAAATATAAAGTTAATAATAGTGGACATTTTTTGTTTTATTTAAAATAAAATTACCAATAAATCCCAAAAAGCCTTTTAGGCCATGAATAATTGGTTTTGGTGAATAGAAACTGTAAATAAATCTATAACTAATAGTTAAACATGGGACTAGTTCGTGTAGCTTATACACTCACTATATACATAGATATTTGGGTGATTAATTACATTAGCCGAAATCCATATTTTGCTACAAATAAATCTAACCTAACCTAATTTACCAAACCTAACTTACGAAAAACACCACCTATATGTGGTTGTATGCTCTGTTGGGCGATTTATTTGGAACCCAAAATGGATTTCGGCTAGTATAATTAAGCGGCTAAATATCTAAATATCTAATAACTATACGCTACACGAACTAGTCCTATGTTTAGCATGGGGAAGTAAAAATTCTAAGGTAATTATTCTAACCCAACCTACAAAAAAACACTTGCCTGTGATTGTATGCTCTATTAAGTCTAATAAGCAATTTATATTTTAAAAATTAAACAAAAAATTGTCCACTATTCTTACCTTAGCCATATACCTTTGATTAGCTTCCGCCCGAATTGTTCATTCTGACGAAGGTCAATCTTTTCACTCCACCATAGACCTACAGTTTAACGTGGAACCCGAACCACAGCAGCCCAGCGTCTTAACCACTAGGCCACCCAGGGTACCTATTTATCTACCAACCACTTTCTTTCTTGTGTGGAAGGATGAACAGCTGGGTTTTGCTGCGTGCCGGCTGCCGTCACCGTCTCGATCCCAGGGCCGATGGATTCGTAGTCCGCGACGCTAACCACTACACGCTACCCCCCCATAGTGCCACCCCCACCCCCTTTTGTTGCAAGGCACCCCGTAAATGGGGGAGGGGGAATGAGCAACAAGGGGTTATGGAACTCGGAGGCGAAGTTATCCCCCAAGTTGCAATGAACCACCGCTGGGGGAGACCTAACCTAAGAGAGAAAGGAAGAGGAGAGGTGTTCGCCTGTCAGGAGCCAAGCGCATATTAAGACTTCAGCCGAGCGGCCGTTGTCTTATAGGGCCCCTAATCAGCCAGTTGGCTTAATCAGCCAGTGCCTCCAGGCACCATCAATCAGTTGGCACAGTGTACACGGCACTACACACCAATCTATACACCCATTACGTTTATTTGCGCCGCACGACCGCGTTAAATTGTAGCCTAAGGTGGAGTGGAGGCGGGCTCGAGACCCGGCACGTCCTTCCGAGATTGCTAGCCAGGGTACCCTAATGATCCGTGTTAAACCGTAGGTCTAAGGTGGAGTGTAAAGCTTCCCCAGAATGAACAATTCGGACGAAAAAATTAATTACGGGGCTATAAACCCCTCCCATTCTGAACTTTTCTCATATATATATATATATATATATATATATATATATATATATATATATAGATATGTATATATAGACACACCGTTAGATTTATCTTCGGCGCATCCTTCCGAGGTTGCTAGCCAGGGTGCCCTAATGATCTGTGTTAAACTGTAGGTCTAAGGTGGAGTGTAAACATCCTTCAACGTTTCGTAGGGGGAGGATCCCGTTATTGCAACACTCGATCATGTTGTTTATCTGTTTATTTCTCTCTCTCTCTCTCTCATATATATATATATATATATACACACCTCCCCGTTTAAAGTAGGTCTAAGGTGGAGTGAAAAGATTCACCAGAGTGAACAATTCGAACGGGAAGCAAAGGCGAACCTATATATGTAAATTTCCTGAAAAAAGTTAATCTAAAAATTCGTGTAAGCATCTTTCTGCATTAATTATCTCACTCTCCGGCTAACTTAAGCCTAACATTACGGTCTTTTTCATCTGTAACAATTAAAACAGGGCAAATGATGCAAGTAGCATTAAAATGTACAGCACAAATGAATAAATAGAAAGGAATATGGTAAAGGAAGGAAAAGGTGGAAACGTATGGACAAGAATTGAATCGTTGTTTTGTGTATATCTCTGTTAATCACAGTTTTTTTACAACAAAAAAAAATTTAATTTCGGGCTATAAAGTCCATACTACAAAGCGTTGGTCATTTCAGTTCGCTCGAGATCATAAAGATTAAAACTTCATCAGCAATTGAATCATTGTTTAGTGTATATCTCAAGCATACGCGAATTGCTCCAATTATGTCTCTGGTGACCATAGCTTTTCTTGTCTTTCTACAACAAAAAAATTTAATTACGGGGCTATAAAGCCCACCCAATCTGAACTTTTTTCATATATATATATTAATTAATATATATAATATATATATATATATATATATATATATATATATATATGTTGTTTATTTCTTTATTGGCGGTTCTCTGATTTCCAAGATTCCAGATAAGGTACGCATTTTAAATTATACTACACAGATGCGTGTTTAATGTTTTTATCTATTCTATCGCTCAAATGTCTTTTCACTTTTATGTTTCAAGGTACCATAAACCATAGGTTGCGTTTTTCTCAAGCATACGCGAATTGTACAGGATATATCTTCCAATATCACGAAATCCTTTCCCGACAAACGAGAATGTACAGGCGAATTGTGCCCATAAAACGTTTCACATTCCAACTCTCTCTCTCTCTCTCTCTCTCTCTCTCTCTCTCTCTCTCTCTCGGTCGAATAAAAGATTAAAAACAAAGCGTTTCTCGTCTCTCCACGAATGGGGGAATCTGACACTCCCCAGATTTCACGGGACAACCAACCACAGCCTTGTGGGCGGATCCCAGAACCTCTGTTTGGCTGCTATGCAGGCCTACGCGTCAAGCTCCGCCCAAAATTCACCGCTAGCCAATAGGAAGCTTAAGTTTGTGTTTTTTGTGGGTTGGTCACAAGCCCCCTTATAAAAGGAGAATTTCGCCTCAGAGCCTCAGTTCGTACGCATTTTCGCTTAGTGCTTTATACACGATGAGTCAGTTATCGTTGTACAATTCTCCGGAATTGAATGAAGATAAAGACTTTTATGCCCAAGCAACGCGACTAATTTACAGCGCTATAGATTGGGGGTGCTTTATTTACCCAGAGAGTTACGGAAAATTGTGACGAGATATCGGCCCCGTTCAATGAAGACGCTGTTGAAATGTAACTTATAAGTGTCTAACCTAGTTTTATTCTGTGTTTTCCTACAAAGAAAAATTAATCTAGGGCTCTTTCTCGTTTATGACAATATAACATAACCGTAAAAGGCTGCAATAAACGCGTTTTCAAAAATATTTGTTATTCTCTGATACCTTCGGGTTATTTCGATATATATATATATATATATACAGGGTGGGCCGTAAGTTTCCATACATAGGAAAAATAAACATTTTTTTATGGACAACCATTTTTATTTATATAATATGCTCTACATGGTTGCCATTGTTTTGAAAACACATTTCAATACGTGTTCCCCACTGTTGATGAACACGCATTAGCACAGTTGACGTTATGCTTGTAATGGCGTTGGTGATACGTTCCTTTAGATGATTTATGTCTCGTATCTTTTCCTGATACACCATGGCCTTCAAGTGCCCCCAAAGATAGAAATCAATGGGGGTGAGATCTGGGGATCTGGGAGGCCACTCCACAGGACCACGCCGACCAATCCAAGCATCCGGAAACTGGTGCTGATCCAAATACCGACGCACGTGAAGACCATAATGAGGTGGAGCTCCATCTTGCTGGAAGTAAACTGGGAAGTTACCTTCCTCGTTTAGCAGGGATGGGAAAATCTCTTCTTGCAACATGTTAAGATACCTTTCGGCATTAAGATTTCCACTGACAAAAATTGGTCCAATAATTCTGTCACCCCATATCCCGGCCCACACCATCACTTTACCGGCACCTTGCATCTTCGTCGGACTCAGCCAGTTAGGGTTAGCATTACTCCAATAACGTATGTTTTGCCGATTAACCTCTCCATTGACGTAAAAATTTGCTTCATCAGTAAACAAGATCTTACAACGCATATTCTTAGGGTATCTGAAACATAAAAACAAACGTTTAAATTTTCCTATGTATGGAAACTTACGGCCCACCCTGTATATATATATATATAATATATATATATGGTGTGCTTTTATTTGTATATTTCTATAAATATATATATATATATATATATATATGGTGTGCTTTTATTTGTACATTTCTTGTAGGATTATAGAAATATTAAAACTTACAATATTAAGATTTGACTCCGGGTTCGAGACCCGTTGCAGCCAGATGGAACATAGCACACCCAGCTAATCTTACTTTTGAAAACTGTCGGGATATATACTTATGGTTACAATTAATTTTTACGTTAGAGTAACAATTAATACCATCATGTTTTTAATTATTGTCTGTTTCCTTCGGGGTTATTTCCTCATATATATATATATAAATAAATATATATATATATATATATATATATATATATATATATATATATATATATATGGTGGAACTTTAATAATACATTACCCGATAAATTAAAGATGTATTTTTTCTCGTTTATAATTGGCAATCTAATTTCCTTTTATTCTGAATTTTTCTACAACGTAAAAATGAATCCCATTGTTTGTAATTATTGTCTGTTTCCATTGCGATTATTTTGGCATATATATATATATATATATATATATATATATATATATATATATATGTGTGTGTGTGTGTGTGTGTGTATATACACACATTAGTGATGTAGCGGATGTCATTTTTTTCACATCCGCGGATGCGGATGCGGATGAGGATGTTTGATTTCAATATCCCCGGATGCGGATGCGGATGCGGATGTCTACATTTTCGTTATTTTTTAGGATATATTCGAGATTTGTTGTGTTTAACGTATATAATAAGTTATTATATAGAGAGAGCTGTAGCTATAATGTAGTATAATTGATTAATTGTACAATAATTGCTGTACTTTTCTCTGAACATATAAAATAATATCAAGCATCTAACTAATATAGAAATCAATTAGTGAATTCGTCTGCAAATAAATTCGTTATATTTTGTTGAGTTTCAGCCACAATTAAAAACCATAATTGTGTTACCAGGATGCGGGACGTGAACCCAACTCAAATGCACCCCACCGACCTCTTTCCCCAACCTCCACCCTTATAGAAAGAGATCTTTAATTAGCTTGATAACTATTTATATTAAGTTTAAAGTTTTATTAGGCATATTTATAAATGAGTAATTAAAATAAAGTAAACTAATATGTTCATCGTTTAATGTTCAAACTTAATTATAGGAAGGTTATGCTTAAGGAACATTAATTTTTCTGCCTTTTCTGCTGCCAGTCTGTTTCTCTTTTCATCATATATTAATCCAGCACTGCTAAATAATCTCTCGCTTGGTACGTTTGTTGGAGGACACGCTAAATGTTTCCTTGCAAGTTTACTCAAGTATGGATAGATATTCTGCGTATTTTTCCACCAACTAATAGGATTGTCACATGCAGCCAGGCGTTTTTCTTGGTGATAGCTCTCGATCATTTTTACTACATCTTTTGACATCGCGTAGGTCTCGTCATTGCTGCTTGACTCAAGAAACTGAGAGACAGATTCTGTGATAGATTTGCTTGTTGAAGGTGTTGGTTCTGTCAATGAAACTTTTATTCTTTTGGTGAGTGGCGAAGCGACAGATTCAAGAGATTGAAGCTCTTCAACTGCTTTGCCAAGTGATGATTTAACTCGTTCTAATGTACTAGGTGAAAATAACTTAGCTTTGTAACGTGGATCTAAGTAGGTTGCAAGAGAGTAACTTCATACAAGAACAGCCTCTCGTCTTGTCGCTTGCATCACTTTTGCGCACAATGAACTAGTTCTATTAATATAGTAGAATTTGATAATTTCCGCTTATTAATGACATTTTATCTGAACGGTCCACATCCGCACGACATCCGCAGTCCAAAGTGCGGATGCGGGTGCGGATGCGGATGCGAGAAAATGTGCGGATGTTCCGCGGATGCGGATGCGGATGTGACCTACATCACTAATATATTTATATATATGATGGAGGTTTAATAATATTTTTCTAGATAATTCAGCACCGCAGTAGGATTTTTAAATTACCAAAACTTTTTAGAATTATCAGCATTTAAATTCGTGGCACTTCTCTTGTTGTGGCACTTCTCTTGTTGTAGCTCTTTATTTTTACTTAAACTTATAGGACCGGTGCGGAGCTAGGCTGTGCTAGCTACTTTTGATAAAAGGGGAATAAGTTATATGGATGCTTCTCCGCCCAGCCAACCCCATAACGTGAATACAGAAGTCGAGGTATTGGCTCACATCCGGCCAAGCAACTGTCAGATTACACCGGTCTGCATGAAAATCGATTTCTTTATTTTGAGTTGTGATTCTGAAGCAGTTCTCTGCGCTGAATTAAAAAATGCTACCAGTTTTTTCTATCACCCACAGTTTTAAAGTTATTAGCCAAACAATTTTGGGGCGTTTTGTAATTTTTTACCTTTTTTATCTTTAATTAATTTCGTTTTTTCATATTTTTCAGATAGATAATTCTAACATTACGTCTTTAAAATTTTAATAATGGCTTCTAGAGGATGTACCCATAGTCCAGACATATTTTTTTATATTTGTGGTCGGTATGTTGTTGTAAAACAAAGGACAAATGTAACGACCTTCATTAAGAGAGCTTATCATGCTTATTTTGGAATTAAATTAGGAGATCAAGACAAAAGTTAGGCTCCACACAAGGTTTGTCTTACGTGTGTTGCGGCACTAAGGAATTGGAGCAAAGGTAAAAAGAAAAGTTTGCCATTTGGGATCCCTATGGTATGGCGCGAGCCTAGAAACCATACCGACGACTGCTACTTCTGTTCTTGCAATGTTAAAGGTTATAATGCAAAGAATAAAGAGAGCCTTCAATACCCAAGTCTTCCATCTGCAATAAGGCCGGTACCCCATGGTCCAGAAGTTCCTATTCCCCACCCACCCGAGAGTTTGGATCAATACAATTCAGATTCTGATTCAGCTCCAAATCCAGACAATGATGATGTTTATGAACAGCCAACAGCTGACCGAGATCCTCCTAAACCATTAACCCAAGCCGAACTAAATGACTTAGTCAGGGATTTGAATCTGCCTAAGGACTCTGCAGAACTTTTGGGGTCTAGATTGCAGGAGAACAATTTATTGGCATCCGACACATACTTCGCTTGGTACAGAAATCGTGAGAAAGAATTCGTGCCTTTTTTCGAAGAAGATGGTCCCTTGGTATTTTGCAAGGACATCACAGGATTAGTGTGCAAGCTAGGCATCGAATACCAAACCAGTGACTGGAGGTTGTTTATAGATTCCTCTAAAACCAGTCTAAAAGGAGTGTTACTGCACAACGGTAACAAATATGCATCAATCCCAGTGGCCCATTCTACTCATTTAAAAGAGACCTATGATAACATGAAACTGCTTCTGGAAAAAATTCAGTATCAAAATCACAGATGGATATTGTGTGGGGATCTCAAAGTCCTTTGCATGTTACTTGGGCAGCAATCAGAATACACTAAGATGCCATGTTTCATCTGCGAATGGGATAGTCGAGCACGTGACCAGCACTGGAAGAGGAAAACTTGGCCTCCTAGAGAGAATCTTACCCCAGGATCAAAGAACATTTTACATGAACATCTAGTTGAACCAAATAAAATCCTCCTACCACCCTTGCACATTAAGTTAGGCTTGATGAAGCAGTATGTCAAAGCATTGAATAGAGAAGGTGAGTGTTTCAAGTACATTTGTTCAAAATATCCAAAGATTAGCTACGAGAAAATAAAGGAAGGTGTTTTTATAGGTCCTCAGATTAGAAAGTTATTGACAGACGATCATTTCCTGAACACAATGACCACTAAAGAAAAAGAAGCATGACTTGGTTTCAAAGATGTTGTTGAAAGCTTCTTGGGAAACTACAAAAGCCAAAATTATGAAAGACTGGTGGAAAATATGCTTAAAAAGTTTTGCGCCTTAGGCTGCAACATGAGCCTGAAAGTTCACTTCTTATTTTCGCATCTTGACCGTTTCCCCGAAAATCTCGGAGATGTCAGTGAGGAGCAAGGGGAACGATTTCACCAGGACATCAAAACCATGGAAAGAAGATATCAAGGAAGATGGCATACAAATATGATGGCGGATTACTGCTGGTGTCTGCAACGAGATCAGCCTAACGCACAGCATAAGAAAACATCAAAGAAGCACCGGTTTAGTCGTCATTAGTCAGATCTACCTTCGTAGTCTTAAGTCGTTGGAATAAGTTCTGAAATGTTTGCAAGTAAAGAAGGTAAATATATTTTGTTTCTTTCAGTTATTTTTTTATTCTTTCATAAACAAGCAATATGCTTGTCCAAGAGCTAGGAGCTATTTAATTCTGCTTTAATTACGTTTTACTCTACCACCTAAAGATTTCGTGCTACAAGGAGTGTTGTAATACCTCATCTGTCCCCAAATGTTAACCACCCATTGATGGGAGGGGAGAGAGTATTTTGCTGGGAACGGGACTGGTTGTTATATATATTTACCCTACATTATTATGTAAGCGTTACTGTAGTCTATAACAACAAAATTTATGGTTTAGCATGTGCAATCCAATGTTGGTCTCGATAAGATGGTTCACATTTGGGGATAAATGGGGGATTTATGACACACCCTGTAGTAAGAAAACCATACGTGATAGGGAAAAACTAGCTATATTTTTGAGATCAGCGCACTCAAATTATATAGAATCACCAACTAGTTTGTAAAAATCGATCGACAAGTTTTCAAATGTGTACTGGTGTTATCGAGGAACTAATGTAAGTATTTTCAAGGTTAAAAACAAAACACATTGTAGTTTCATTTATTAAATGGCACAAAACATGTACAAAGCGGAGCCAGTATCCGTTAAATAAGTTTTAATCTTAATGGCTACATTTTACAGTTACAAATGTATATACAACTTTACACAATATAGATATACACCTTTACACATTACAGCGGGTGCTAACATATGAGAACCTTTTTTTATCTGTCTGCATAAACTTTTATCGTCCATCCCTGTGTCGCACAAATCGAATAATTTTTAAAAATTCACAAATCCCTTCCCACATGACATGCGCATGATAAATGAAATGCAATACAACCCGCACGTTTCAGTATAATATCCTTGAAAACGATATGGGTTTCAAACAATCTCAGGCACATGTAATTGCGCGATAAACTGTACAATTACCGAATCATTCCAGGGCTGAAATCCGAGTAAATCAAAATAGTACATTCTTTCCCTATTTTTAAAATAGATTGCAAACCAATGAATCCCCTCACCCTCCACAATGTCGGTGTTAACGATAATCCCGTACCAGTTTCTCGTACTTGGCAGCTTGAATATTTTATTCTTCGCAAACACACCGATAAATTTTGAGCGTGTGAAACGGTCACTTTTCATTACTCTCTGGAGTGTATTCGCGTCCATTTTAAAAGTCTGTGACCACGTTCCTGAAAAGATTAACTTCTATTAGTGCCTGTGATTCGAGGTACACGAGAACACTTATAGGTGCGTCTCAAGGCTTGGCCCAACCTGGCTGAGATATTCCCACTCTGCTGTGGACGTAAATGCGTATTTGCGCCAGCAGACAAGTCAGGCGTAATATCGAGTGAATAAATGTTAAATTCTTCGAAAATTCTTTCTGCGTTACACCAAAACGAAGTTCGTCACAGGCGCCTGTATTGTGAGCCAAACTACTATATGCTCTCGCGAAGAGCGGGAACACAGCGTCTGAGGAGTAGTCCGTATTCACGGTCCTTCCCAGAGCGATGCCATTTACGTATAGAGTAATATTTTTAAGGCCGAAATTCTCGAATTTAAAGGCACACTTTTTATATTTTCCATTCGTCGAGGCGTGGTCCTGCATTCCAATTAATATCCTTTTAGGGAGGACACCAAGGGCCATGTTTTCTAGTTGCTTCGAGGCCAACCCGGCGGGGACCGTGTATAGTTTCATCTGTACCCTGTTAATTGGGTATTTTGCTGTGGCGTGTATTAAGTCTTTCCCAATTTATATTTGTTTCGGGGAACTTAATTTCACTCGGCGTATAAGCAAATACGTCTCCATGATGTGGATCACAACGGGTTTCGCGCCTTCTTCTTGATCAGAGCACAGATTTATGCAGATCTCAGGAATCGCGAGGGTAAACTGCAACTTCATATCCACCCCGTTCATAAGCAACTTCTCCTGGAATGTGAAGTCTGTATGCAGGCGTCCAAAATATTCATATATCTTTTTTTTAGAATTTTTAAATTTATCCTTTATTCCATCTTCATCTTTAGAGTGGTAATACCCCTCGGCGGTTAAAAAGGTGTCCTTCGCTTCTTTAGAAAAGTTGAGGACATTTTCCAGATAGGCTCGTAGGTAGTAGTATCCGTTCCTGCTGAGATGTTAACCTGATTTAAATATTTAAATACACCTCACACTGGCTGAATATGGAGTGTAAAAAGTTGGTTTCAGGGTAGGCAGAGTAACTATCATCGCAGACCGTTCCATGAGAATGGGATATACGCAGTTTAGCGTACATGTGCATGCAGCTCGGGTCAAAAAGTAAGGGCCTGAGCTGGGTACCACGAATTCTATAGGGGCACTCGGCGAACTAATTGTGTTTAATGGGTTAATTGTAATAAAGTCGCTAGGCTCAATAGAGACGTGAGTGGGGGCATATCAAAGAGGGACAGTTCTGCTTTACAGCATTGTGATACACGGATGGATGAAACGTGCCATGACGAGTCAGAAATAGTGCCACCTCTCTCGACAAGTATTAGTCAACCTATGATTCGTGAGAGTAGTGTCCTCAGTTTATATCAGTTCAAAATATGACCAGCCATAGGTTTCATACGCTTAGAACACTTCTTTTTTGATTCCCTTTTACGTTTAGCGCTACGTGATGGTAACCCCTTCTTCCTGGCAGATCTCTTCTTTCCGCCACCACGCATTTTTCTCTGCATCTTTGATGATTTTATCCCGTGTACGTTTTAAATGTTTTTTAGAGCTTCTTTAGGCTTAGTGCCACCCATTATATCTTCTGCCGTGTTAAAACCTGTTTGTAACACCTTCCGCACTAGGTACCTGGCACCCCTCTTCAACAATGGGACAGTGGTGCGTAGTATGGATGAAAAAATGGATCCAAGTCCACTCCCACGCTGGTACCTCACCCTTCGGTAGACTGTGAATGGTCTTCGAGTCATTATAAACGACGAAAGTGTAGTTTCACTGTTAAGCTCCCATCACCGAATGGGAAATTTTTTCCCCCAATCGTTCTTATATATATCGAGATGTTGGTTAATAGATTAGTCGCAACATTCACATAATGGGGCTTGTCATATGTAATGCTCAAACTTTTCTCTCTATGGATGGGGATATGTGCAATGCGCAGCAGGCGCGACTTGGTGTCCCCAACAAATTGGTGCTTTACGATATTGCTGTAAATATAGCACATGTCTGGGGGGGGGGGGGAGAGCTTTAACCCAATTTCTCCATCTTCATTTGATACATTAAGCTGGACAAGTCATGCTGTGCCTCGTGAAAGGTATCTCTTTGGAGAGCTGCGCTATATCGACCCTCAGCCATAATTTTGACGACCTTTCAAGACTCTTGTTTAACCCTGTCACAATGTCCATGACTGTATCATAATGCCCGATTCCTAGCGATACATTTGTGCTATAGTACGGTTCCTCCCCGAACAGGACTGAACGCATAGTATTGTCTAAGGTTATGCCTAATTTTTCGCACTCATCGAATCTTCTAATGATTAGAAATATGATTTGCTCATTTTCAAGAGTTAAGAATTTGGTGGCTAACTGGAGTTCACATAACTCCACCTCATACGAATCACGCTCCAATTCAATGGGTCCATGGAGTTCTGTCACAAAGTTGGCGAGGGTGTTGTTAGGGTGTACAGACAGGGACGAGGAGGACGGGAGTGTGACGTAGAAATGGTTAGGAGCCATGTTGCATACTATTTAAGCTTCATTATCGCATCAGCTTTTATATAGGTGTTGAAGCTTTCTGGGTACCCTAGCCATTTCACCAGGTGGTGATAAATGGAGTCAAATCGGAAGTGTCGGAAGTAAAGAGCTCTGTCCCACAAGGGACAGCACTAGCTCCCTTGCTGTTCATAATAATGATTGCAGATATTGATGCAAATATCAATAACAGTATTGTATTGTATCATGTTTCGCAGATGACACAAAGCTATGCAAGGAAGGAACGAAAGTGACATAGAAAGATTACAAAAGGACATTGAAACATTATTCTAGTGGGTAGAAGACTACAATATGAAGTTTAACGAAGAAAAATTCCAACTTCTAAGATATGGTAATAACAAGGAGCTACAGAATAAAGAGTACAAAACTCTACAAGCCAAACAGATAACACCAAATCCACAAGTCAGGGATCTTGGAGTAATAATGTCGTCGGATGCAGAATTCAGAAAGCACTATAACATCAAAATTACAACGGCTAGAAAAATAATGGGAATCATCTGGAGGAGCTTCCATAGCAGAAAAGCAAACATCATGCTCAAATTATGGAAGAGTCTAGTCCTACCAATAATTGAGTTTTGCTCAGTACTCACAAGCTTATATAGAAAACGAGACATTGCGAACATTGACGCTATACAAAGGACTTTTACGTCTAAGCTAGAAGAACAGGAAGGTGAAGACTACTGGTCTCGACTACAATCAATGAAACTCTACTCTCTCGAAAGGAGGCGCGAGCGGTACACAATAATATACATATGGAAAATACTTGAGGGCTCTGTCCCTAGCCTTAGAAATGAAATAGAAACAAACTGGAATGAGAGAAGAGGCAGATTTTGTACGGTCCCAGCTGCGGTGGGACAAGGGGCCATGAAAACGAAGATGGAAAATACGAGGCCCAAAGCTTTTCAATGTCCTACCAAAAGAAATGAGAAATCTCCAGCACACCGACCTGAATAACTTCAAGAACCAGCTGGACAGATTCCTGTGCAAAGTCCCTGACCAGCAGATCAGACAGAAGTTCCCTCCTTCACCAAATCCCGCAAATGAGGCGAGATGCTGCAGAGGGGTCGACCGCAGGTTGATCCTGAGCCGTCGTTCGAAATCACATAAAGTAACATGAAGTATATATATATATATATATATATATATATATTATATATATATATATATATATATATATATATATATATATATATACACAGGGTGTCCGAGAATTATCTGTACAATTTTTGGCTGTTATTAAAAGTCAACCATGAAGTGTAGAAATTCCAGTGTTGTCCCATTTTACAGAGAAACTCATTAAGTTTTTTCTGATAACAAGTTTTGTCAAGTTTTTTCTTTTTCAGATATTCATACACACCCCTCATCCTTAATGAATCCACAGGAGAAAGCACAGTGTGTTGAATGGTTTATCGAAACAAAATCAGATACACAAGTTCAACGAAGGTTTAGAACTAATTACAACAGAAACCCTCCATCAAGAGTAACCATACGAGCTTGGTATAAAAGGTTTAAGGAAACTGGAAGTGTAGAGCATAAGAAAGGAGCAGGGCGGCCTTGAACGTCTTCTGAAAATGTCGAGCGCATTCGAGAGGCTTTTGTTCGCAGTCCACGCAAGTCGACAAGAATTGCATCACGAGAGTTACAGATACCTCGTTCGACAGTGCATGATGTCGCGTAAACGTTTGAAGTTGCATCCTTACAAGTTGCAAATCTTGCAACAGATTACGCAAGAAGATAAGGTCTCCCGTAAGGAATTTGCAATGACTCTGCTTGACAGAGTCGACCAGGACAATGCGTTCTTGGCAAGAATCATGTTTTCGGGCGAGGCAACTTTTCATGTTTCAGGCAAGGTAAACAAACAAAATGTGCGCATATGGGGGTCACAAAATCCACATTGCATAGAAGAGCACATCAGAGACAGTCCTAAAGTTAATGTGTGGTGTGGCCTGTTACGTGATCGCGTGATTGGACCATTTTTCTTCGGTGAATCAACAGTGACCTCCAATACCTACCTGGACATGTTGCAACACTTTGTCTATCCGCAATTGGAAGCACTGCATCCACGCATCATTTTTCAGCAAGATGGCGCACCGCCACATTGGGCCTTGATCGTCCGTAAATCCCTGAATGAGACATTCCCAAACAGGTGGATTGGCCGTGGAGGTGCAATTCATTGGCCGGCTAGATCTCCCGACATCACACCCTGTGATTTCTTTCTTTGGGGATTCGTCAAAGATCTTGTGTACAATACGCGGATGACAGACATTGATGATTTAAAAGCAAGAATCACAGCTGCTATTGAGCGAATTGATGTGGATATGCTGCAGCGTACATGGCAACATTTGGATTATCGATTGGATGTTTTGCGAATCACTGATGATGCACATATCGAATGTTTGTAACAACGTTACTTTAATAAAAGAAACTTTTGAAAATACAGATTCTAAATAATCTTGTTTAAGAATTTTACGTGTGTTATCAAGAATTTTATTAAAAGATGAAATTGTACAGATAATTTTCGGACACACTGGAATTTCCTAAAAAACTTGTCAAAACTTGGTATCAGAAAAAACTTAATGAGATTCTCTGTAAAATGGGACAACACTGGAATTTCTACACTTCATGGTTGACTTTTAATAACAGGCAAAAATTGTACAGATAATTCTCGGACACCCTGTACTATATTAGAAATATTTCCTATGATTCCGGACTTTTGAAACACCCCGTACATCAATATGAAATTTTTACAACCAATACTATAAAAATAATCTATCATAATTTTGGCTGACTCTTTACCAACAATGTGTTTTTTATTGGCGTTTTTATAATTAAAGACAACGTTAATTCTAAATTTTCTGAATAATTCTGTCATATGCTCAAAAGTTTATTTACATTGTTGTTAATGTCAACTGATTTTGTTTTAGTTTGATTAATTTTTTTTGTTAATTTTAAACAGACTTTCAAGAAATTGTCCGCATAACAAAATTTATTTCCGAGTTTCGGTCGGAACCTATCACGGAAGACAACCTTTATGGCTGCTCCCACGGGTTAGGTGAAAGACTCCAACCCCAACTCCAAGCTTATTTCTTGTGTTATAAATCATATTAAATTTCTCGTCCAAGAATTCAGTGCTGACAATTTTAAAAGCTCTGACATTGATGAAAAAACTTCACTTTTAATACGATTTTGATGATGTAAATAATACTGAACATATGAACAGTTGTTCGTTAGTTTCAAGTTTAAAGCCATTATCACTTCTTATTTCGACCAAACCAGAAAAGATGCCGACCCTTCTCTTTCCAGCCCTTTGATGAATTTAGGACCAAGTTATCAAATTGGAGAAGGAATTCATGAAGATTTGGGGCAAAAGGCAATAATATGCATATTATGTTATGATTATACTGTACTTCTCCCATTTTAATTCAAAAATTATAATTTTCGGTATTTATTTGAATTTGAATTCAAATAACCTTTATTAGGAAAAACAGTTTTTACAATTTTTGTTTTTGTTTTCACATAAATAATTGTGAAGTTGGACTATTTATTTAATTTAATTTGCACTAAAGCTTTAGGCTTTACTGGGCTCTTAATTTAAAATAAAACATAGTTGTTATTATTACTAATACATAAATCATAAATAAGAATTATTAATTAGAGTATGTACTAATCTTAATTAGTGTAGATATAAAACAACTACAACGTCATTATTGAAGGTATGATACCAACACTATACGAAGAAATCAATATTAGACATGAGAGATGAACAATAACGAGTAATGTACATTTAATCCTAGATTTTTAATAGTATTCCATTATTAATAGGCTGACCATACGTACCGTTTTGAACGGGACAGTACCGTTTGTTTTATATTTCCTGGCCGTCCCGTCGTTTTAATAAAAATGTCAATTTTGTCCCGGTTTATGTACTTACTTTTTCATGAATACAGAATATTACATAACCCCGTCCCTTTTTTGCCATCCCAGTGTCCCGTTTTTGTCTCAAGGAAATATGGTCAGCCTAATTATTAATCGAGATTTCAACTTGGTTTTAAACGAATTTACATTCACAATATTTTTCATATCAGCATTTAAATCATTCCATAGTTTTAGTTCAATGAAAACAGGTAATTCATGAGATGAAGACAATCTAAGTTGAGAAACAACATGCGCTCATCCATTTCCGGTCTGATATGGTAGGATACTTTATTAAAAATATTCCATGTATAAGTTGGAAAGGATCAGAGAGAGGGATGCCCCATCGCCAAACCAAATTCTGTCTATAATATTTTCCATTACAAACAAAATTAAATCTTCAATACAAAGTTCTGTTAATGTAAGATAGCAGAATCTATTTACAGGAGTGTTTGCACTCCATCTTTCAAAAATACTAATGTATCATCTACTGGAACTTTGGTAGACAGGGAATGTACGTCGAATTTACGAGTCTAAAATTATTCGGATAAAATTTTTTTAATTTATTAATGAAGTCCAAATTGATAATTATGTGCGAATTTGAAATTGTTTCTATATTCGAGATATGTAAATAGCTAACCATCTTAATAATTTATAAGCTACACAGTTAACTGAACTAACACTCAGTCTCGTAGAGTTATCTCGCTTGTAAGTTTTGACAAGACCATACAAATAAGGAAGGGACGCTGAAATTTTTTTTAATTACATATGAGTAATCCTTTAAAATATTTCTGGGACTGCTGTGAGTAATAATATTGATATTAGAGTAACATGTTCTGAAGTAAATTTCTTCATAAACAATTGAGAACTTAAACGGAAACATTGCCACTTTAAATATGTGATTTAATCTACGCGCAATCAAAATTCATCATTTCATTGTTTAAAAAATATCTCTGCATCCTCTTGCCAACGCGAGAGTGGCCTCAGTTTCCTGGCTAACTCATCCTCTCGACACGACATTTAATCGAAAAGGTTTAGGGTGTTCGGTTAACTTAGGTCAGGTTAGGTTAAGTTAGTTTATCATGATGTCAGTCGAGTGTTCGCCTTATATACGCAAACCTATGCGTATTTTTAAAAATCTTTCGAACTCTGAAGATTTCCTCAGAATGTCATCTTCACAGATCTGCCCTCCTTTTCGGAGCCATTTTTACGAAAATATATGTGAATCTACGATCGAGTTAACCAGCGCCTATAATTCAGTGGATAACATGGTTTCCTTATAAACAAAGTGAAGACACTGAGGTCGGAGGTTCGACTCCCGACGGTGCTGGTTAATAATAATCCAGAAGTTAGCGCAATGAATCCCATTAGTCTGATCTGAACACTGTATCAGTCTTTGTCCCTCTTCACTGATTATTAAGAAGATAGAGTTAATGGGGCTTCTTAATTAATTCAACATTTATGAAGGGAATTACGGTACAGGCATATTTCTTTAAATATTTAAAATATATTTCCTGTACTTTTATAATCTAAATTTTTTGTTTTATTTTTATTAAAAAGCCTAACGTAATCAAACTGTGTTTACCTATAACTAGAAGACCCCCTCCTCTTTGAATCCCTCTAGCCACAACACTTGAAATTTTTAGCATGAAATAGTAAATAGTAAATCTATTTAAATTATTAAATTAAATCATTTTTGATGTGTGAACACATCATTTTTTTTTAATAAATAATTTTGAAAAAAATGGGAACAGACGAAGGTCCGAATAATTTGGAAAAAGTCACTTACTTGCCCTTAAATTAGGATAATAATAGTCTCGAGTCATTATTATCTAAAGAGCATATTACTCTAATAATCTGTTTAATTTAGCCTCAGTATATCAGGCGGAGGTTGTTGCTGCCAGGTTACGTTCTCTCAAAATTTGTCTTATAATGCATAATATTGGCTCGTCCACAATGTGCGGTGCATGGCCGCGAGGACCCTTGCATGGTTCAAATCAAGGGCCATTGCTTCGATTCCATTCAGGCGACAACATTCAATACGGTGCTCTCTGCAAACCTCAGACACTCAGCAGCAAGACTGTGCACCCTGCGTTGTGATCCTGCCCGCCTTTCTTGCTTTTCTTTGGTAAAGTATTCATGCGCATAGATAATCAGAATCTTCTCCACAACTGAAAGCTCGTGTTTGCGCTTGCTCATCTCTGTCAATTTTGGTCAAAACCAAACAACATGCAACTTTTTTGGAACCAAGTGTGAACGATCTTTCTAACGCCACGTATTTTTTTGCGATTAATGCATTTTTCTCTGTGTGGGACAACAATGACTCAATACGCTGTTTTTGTGGTCCGTTCCCACATGGCCGGAACGATAAGTAGCGACCGACGCACCAAATCCTTTTTACCAGAGCTGAACAGTAGACTTTCGGGACTTTTGTTAAGCTTCGAGAAAGATGCTCTCAGGTCGGTATTACAAGTGATAACAGGCCACTGCAATCTTGCAATGCATCAATTTACTCTAGGTAAAATGAACTCTCCATGTTATCCAAGTGTCGGGGAACATGATAAGACACCCCTCCACTATGCTGAAAGGTGTCTAGTTTATTCACTCAAACGGTTTAGAGCGTTTGATTCCTACAGGGCATCCCTAACTGATATAATCAAAGAGTGCAGGCTGTACAGCTTGTACACTATTAAACTAACTGGCACACTAGGGGAATTTCCACCAGAGGGGGTGACTAGCTACTGTCAGAATCCTCATAGTAATCTAGTCCAGATGCTAGGGCAATGGGCCAACTGATGGCTTGAGGCCTGGCCCCTTCAGGGACCTTCTGAATAAATAATAATAATAATAATAATAATAATACTCCAATAATATTTCTCTATTTAAAATAAAATTTGAGAAATTTATTAATAGGTTTATATCTGAGGTAGATCAGTCCATTAATCCAAATGAAATTACGTGTAAATTTGTTGAAAAATTTAAAAGAATTCTAACATTTTTTTCCATACAAAACGAAGTCATAAAAATTAAATCCAGAAAAAAATTTATCATGAGTAAGGGAAAGGCGTGCGTTCTTTTAAATAAAATAAACTCGACCTCATTCCTTATGTAACGTTGAAGAGTTTTTGAAATTTTAATAGAGCATTAACTATTTCCAGGAAACTTTATGAAAAAACTGTATAATAAACTAAAATCATCGGTAAGAGCTGGAATGTGATAAACAGTCTCTTAACACCTGAAAGAGAATTAAATTCAACTGAACTTACCATAAACAATGGCGTAATTAAAGGCCAAACCTAAGTAGCGAATTTCTTTAATAACTGTTTTACATTATATCCCTTCAATTTCAGCATACCATTCCCACCATACTTTACATCTCTTTGTTTCGGATTAATTAGAATCGAGAATCATTCGTCTTTTTTTCCTGCAACTCCTTCTAAAATTAGTAAAGTTATAAATAAATTAAAAGATAATAATTACCATACCTCTGAAATTCCTATTAGAATTATTAAATTAGTGGTGAATAACGATTCTGTAATTATTTTGTTTGTATTGTAAATGTCAGTTGCCGATATTTTGAAGATTGCTTGGGTGATTCCTATATTTAAAAAGGGAGGATAGATAAGATCTTAAAAATTACAGACCGATTTCAGCTTTACCCGAAATAACCTGAAAATTTTCTGAGAAAGTTATTTACAACAAAGTGTATTTATTCTTTTACAGTAATTAATTTATTTTTATAATATGTAAATCAGTCCTTTATGGATAGAACTACACTTTAGCAGCATGGAATTCTTAAAATCATATTTTGAAGGTAGACAGCAATATGTCGATACATTAATTGCCATAAAGTTTATTAACTTCTAATATTTGAGTAACACAAGGTTTTGTTCTTAGCCCATTATTACTTACAGTTGATATGAACAACGTAATCAATGTCAGCAATTTAAATTCACACATACTATTACTAACCTGTTGACGATGTAATCCTGTTTTCAATCGGTGATTTGGTAGAGGACATAGAAAAAATTATGAATGATAATATTAAACACACACACACACACACACACACAAACACACACACACCAAAAAAATTATGCAATTTTCGACAAGACCCATACTCCTTTCAGTTCAATTTAAAGTTTAAAAAATAAAATTATAAAAGAAGCGAAACGATTTCATTATTTTATTATTTTAATACAAAATAACTTCAAATTTAGAGAGCACATTTCACTTATCGCATCAAAAAATTCTTCAGCTAACACAGTGAATATGATACCAGAAAATACTTTAGGATAATTGTACTTTTCATTAGCTTATTGTCACATAAATAAGCATATACAATCACGTGGAGGGTCTCCTCTTACTGTATCAAATCCACTCCAAATCTCACAAACTAATATAATTCAAAATATCATTCATTCTCCAGATAATCTTGGCAGCACAAAACGATTATACAGAAATTTAAATCTGCTAAATATCTCGCAACTTCCTAAACAAACTGAGATAAGGAGAGTTTATATGCATGAGCCGGGAGAAAATAAAAAATTGGCCTCACGAATTTCTCATAATGACAATACCAAAGGAATTAAAATATTACTATTTTAAAAAGACTCATTAATGTGAACAGGTGTTCCTTTCTGTGTATTGCTTTTAAATTTTGGGGTGAAATGCCTGACGAAATAGAAATTCTAAGAGCAGAAATACTTTTAAAGAGCAATTAATAAAATTTATTTTAAGTACTTAGTATTATATTTTGTATTACATGGTTTTCTATACTTTAATTTAATTTATTATGATCTTTATTGTACAAATTTAATCAGTATTGCCCTCTGTTCATTATTTTTCTTTTTGATTCGGAAATTAACCAGTAAACCCTCAGGTTTCTGTATTGTTCATGAAAATAAAATGAGAAGCGGAATCATACTTTTCATCATAATAAATATATAAACTTTAGTTTTATGTTATTAATAATTAATAATAACAGTGTTTTTAATAATCAGTTTAGATTTTTAAAAATTAATTGTATTTAATTTTATAAAGTCAAACGTTTTTAGTTGCTTATTTCTCATTCCACCTTAAAACATTTAATTAAGTAGATCATGAATTGCTCATAAGAAAGTTTTATGGTTTTGCGGAAGTGTAAATAGGTTTATCGGAACATTTACAAGTTAATTCTTACATCTAAACCGTCTTTCTACCCGTCCTCCCCACAAGTTAAAAAATTTTAAAAATAGTGCTTGGGAACTTGGTATGAACGTCTTGCCTCTGGCATCCAGCTTACCCTTTAATTTCCTTTCACAACGAACTAATTTTTCAGTTTCTCGAAACCATAATTACTGCATATTTGTTTGCTTCATTCATAAAGTTTGTGCTCTTTTTTTTAGCTGATAAAATATAAGTGGACCAAGTAAAAAACAAAAGAAGTATGTATAATTTTAATAATAGTGATTGGGAAGAGCAGTATTGTTTCGTAGAAATTAAAGGAAAATTTATGTTTAGTGCGCCATTCCATTATAGCAATACCCAAGAAATACAATTTAAAAATGCACTTTCAAACTAACCAAGAAAGCTTTGAGAATGATTGTCCGACCAAATCTGCTTTTGGGATGAAAAAGTTGAGTAACTTAAAACCTAACCTGGCACTCCAGTACTCTGTATTCATGAAACATTCCACAAAGTCAAAAAATACCATGATTGCATCATTCAAAGTTGCTCATGTGATTACTAAGAGGAAAAAGAAGCTATTTGAAAATGGGGAACTAGTGAAGGAGGCAATGTTGTCTGCCACAGAATCGCTTTTTGAAGGTTTCAATAATAAACCACCAATCATTTCGTCCATAAAAGACTTGTTTGATAACAGCGTAGCAAAGGAGAACAGAGTGATTTCACAGAATATTCAAATTCAGTTAATGAATGACTTACAAAAATGTGAACACTATTGTATATTCCTGCAGTTATTAATTACCATTGCATTATACATCAGGAAGCTCTGTGTCCTAAAGTGAGTGATTTTCGACATGTTATGAGTAGTAAGCAACTAAGATAGTGAACTCTATTCGTGCATCAGCCCGCAACACTAACTATTTAAATCTCTCTTAGAAGAAGTTGGTGCTGACTTTAAAGAGTTTATACTTACACACACAAGTAAGGTGGTTAAATAAAAGTAAAATTCTTGCAAGATTTATAGAACTCATGCCGGAGATCAAGGTTTTGGGGGAAATCTAGAAGTAAACATTAACATCGGCTGAATGAGCAGTTTTGGCTAATGGACTTAGTGTTTTTTGCAGATTTAACTCGGAAATTGAACACTTTAAATTTGAAGGTACAAGGTAGAGGTAAACACGTTGCTGAGATGATTAGTTCAGTAAATCCATTCAAATGTAAATTAGCTTTGTGGAAAAACGACTTGGTTTAAAGATTCCTTCCGCACTTCCCGGATCTGTCGAAAACTATTAAAAACGTTGCTAAAAATATTTTTCAATTTGATGCGCAACCTTTCATGTGCCATTTTGAAATGCTTGCACAAGAATTCACAGAGAGATTTCAAGAGTTTAACTTAATTACTCCAGCTGCGGAGTTCCTGATAAATCCATATAAAATAGCCAACGTCCCTGAAATGGGCGGCTTCCTTAGGAAAAGTTTCCCAAGAAGATGAACACTTTTGGAATCTTGTTGATTAGGGGAAATATCCTCTTCTAAAAAAATATTTCCTTCCGGTTAAATTCTTGCTTTGGATCAACCTACCTTTGTGATTCATTGTTTCCCAGTATGAAATATATAAAATAAAACAAAACAAAACAAAGATCCAGATTAACGAATGAACACCATGATAACTCCATGCGAGCAGGAACATCATCTTAAAATCTTCATTAGTGCTCGCTAGCGGAAGCAATGCAGTAACAAGTATCTCATTAATAATTAGGAATAAAACATTATGAAATAGTGCTTTTTTTTGTTATTACATAAGTTATAAAAGCTTTTTTAATCTGCTTTTGTTTTTCTCTCTTTCAAATAAATTAAATTTATAGAAAAAGAAATATAATAAATGTGCCCGATGGCTTTTCATTTTATATTCCTAAATTGCCCTTCAGTGCCGAAAGGTTGAGAACTGATGCGCGAGAGTATGATGTATTCATTACCTCGAAAGAAGTAAATTATGAGAAATATATAGAGCATGCTTTAAATTCTGATACGTGTAAGTATCTACGATTTCATAATATACTGTATAACGGGTTTATTGTTTTCAACTGCTTATATTTTTCTATAAATGGTACTTTGGGTATGAATATTAAACTAATGAAGACATTATGTTGTGTATCCAGTTCACTCTCATGACAAACACAATGTTGATATATGGTTTGCGGCTTCTATTTCTCAGCACAAATATGAACAATTTCCTACTGACAATACTCTCAGAACCTTGGAATATGCTTCCATTTAACACTAGAGAACTTGAGTCATCTTACTTATTCTGGAAGTAAAGTTGCCAGCTTAAAGTAAATTATGTAATCATTTTTATATCTTATAAAGATAACTTTTATTTCCTTTTTCATCTACTTACTGCACTTTACTGTATCCATTATACGGATTGTGTGAATATATTTAACATATGTGTTTACTTTATGATGTATTTACAAAAAATTTTATATCACAAAAATGAGAGCTCACGGCAATTTTCCCTGAATTTTGTCGCCAAAATCGTAAGTTTCTTTTTATTTGCATTACTAATATCACGGTATTGCAGTATCTCCATAATAGCATACTTGGAATTCGTATAAGCTACTGTGGTCATGTTTAATTTATGCATTCTCTTATACTGTGCTTATTGTTTGAGCTTAATAATAAAGTCTATTATTATTATTATTATTATTATTATTATTATTAAATTAGCGATTAACTATAATTACTCATTATAATAATTAATCGTTACTTATTTTAAAAGAAAGTGTAGATACCATACAGATATATATATATATATATATATATATATATAATATATATATATATATATATACATATATATATATATATATATACAGGGTGTCCCAAAAAACTATATACTCTTTATAGCATCATATATTTTATAATTAAAAAAAAACCCAAACAATATATTGTTATAGCAATTGCCAATGAAAGGTAAATTAGTAATCTAAGTGATCAAAATGTTATAGCGAGTTGTTTGCATGTAAAATTTAATTAACTACGCCAAGTGCTCAAAATGTTCTCCGGCGGCATGAATGCACTTTTGAATGCGTCGACTAAGCCTGGCCTTGTTTTATCAAAGGCCTTGTAATGGCGAAGCCTATGGACCAAACGTAGTCTAGTCACTCACTAGCTTGCTTCGGACTTAGCCTACGCACTCATTCCACGATACAAACTCTACAGCATTCGACTTTATTCAGTTCAGCAAAAGAACCCATGTTGCGTAAACGTTTGACACTGGAGCAACGAAAAAGTGTTCTGAAATGGTATTGGAAATTTGAGAATGTGTCCGAAGTCCACGGCAATGGATCCGGGAATTTGGTACAAAGCCACCGACACGTCTCGCCATTACAAGCATCCGTGACAAGTTTGAGGCAGAGGGATCTGCTCAAGATATGCACAAGCGAAGATCTGGACGACGCAAATCAAGTGCGAGTGATGAAAACTCCGTTTTAGTGTTGCAAAAATTTAATCGATCACCACAGAAATCAGTTAGGCAATGCGCCCTTGAGACCGGAATCAGCAAATCAGGTGTTCACCGGATTTTAAAGTCTGCAAAATGGAAAAGCTACATTCCAAGTCTGTTACACGCCATGACTGAAGATGACCCTAATCGCAGACTCGAATTTTGTGAATGGTTTCAGTCAATGGAAGCCGAAGACGTACAGTTTGCCAACAAAATCGTGTGGTCTGATGAAGCTACCTTCAAGCTGAATGGCACAGTAAATCGACACAACTGCAGGTACTGGTCACTTGATAATCCACACGTTTATGTGGATAAACATGTTAATTTACCAGGATTAACAGCATGGTGTGGTTTATCATCCAGGGGTTTGGTTGGACCATTTTTCTTTAATGGGACAGTTACCGGTGCCGCATATCTCGACATGCTGCGGACAGAAATTATACCTGCAGTTCGGAAGTTGTTTGGAAATGACGACTTTTACTTTCAACAAGATGGAGCCCCCCTCATTATCATTGTGATGTCAGAAGGTACCTCGATGAAACGTTGCCTAACCGTTGGATAGGACGAAGAGGAAGCGTTGAGTATCCTCCACGTTCACCGGACTTGACTCCACTTGATTTTTACTTGTGGGGCTGCCTGAAGGATGCAGTTTATGGTACAAGACCTGCAACACTCGAACACCTTAAGGATGCAATTAGGGAAAAGTGCGGAACCATCACAGCATCCACATTAGTCCATGTCTGCGAATCAGTTAGTCGACGCATTCAAAAGTGCATTCATGCCGCCGGAGAACATTTTGAGCACTTGGCGTAGTTAATTAAATTTTATATGCAAACAACTCGCTATAACATTTTGATCACTTAGATTACTAATTTACCTTTCATTGGCAATTGCTATAACAATATATTGTTTGGTTTTTTTTTAAATTATAAAATATATGATGCTATAAAGAGTATATAGTTTTTTTGGGGACACCCTGTGTGTATATGTATGAAATGCATTCGAAAGCGGATATTCTGCCTTTTAACACATAAATCGTTCATCATAAATTGAGTTAAAATTATAAAAGTGCAAGTTGATATGACATTATTATTATTATTATTATTATTATATATATATATATATATATATATATATACTATTTAAAGATTTACTACTCGAAAATGAGACCGATTATAAATGTTTCGATTACCTGTTGCCATCGTCAGTGCAAATTAAGAAATGAGAAGAAAATTGACGTTAAAAGTTACAGTAAACTACTAAAGTAATGCTGCAATAGAAGTAAAATTCTCCTGCACTGCAGTGTTTCCACCATACCACCAAAAGAGTAGTAGACGTAGTACTGATGTGAGGGACAAACAAAGGTATGTGATGCAATAAAATAAAACATTTCTTTATAGTCTGAAAAATGCGCCCTGCAAAGAGGCAAATCATTTACTGCACATAATAATAAACCTTAAAAAAATAGGACAAGAATAATACAAAAAAACATATGACTTTATAAATTCAAAGTTAAAAAACGTAAAATATTTAGCGGCAGCTTTGAACATGTACATTGTACAGTTGCCCGCATATGTAATGTTCCTCGCCTCACAGACGACTCCATACATGTGGAAACGCCACAGTGATAGTCAAGGTACAATTAACCTAAACAGACATTCAATTACTCTAATCAGGCATTCAGTTGACCTAACCTGGCATTCAATTAACCTAACCTGGCATTCAATTAACCTAACCGGGCATATATATATATATGCTAGATCTACACCCATTTTACGTCACTATCTTTTATGATGTGTCAATGCTGTCACTATCTTTCAACCAACCCGGAATACAGAGGCTTCCAGCGGCATCAGATGATCTCGGAGGCCGACCTCACGTAGCCTATATTCTTCCCTGACCTCAGTTACCACTATCCCCCAAGTCTCATCCAAATCTGGCTAGTGATTTGGCCGGCCATAAGAAACAAAGAAAGTTCGCTGGCAGCTCGACCGTCACAATTATTAGTAGAGATAAGGTTCAATTATGATTACTGCAAGTCTATATGAACAGCTACCAAACTACAACATTTTATATACTAGTGAATTTGAACCAAAAATAGACATTACACAACCAACCTCCACACTCCCTCATTCCCCTTCCCCACCCACCAGTCTTCTTTCTATTACGCTTGCTCATCATTATCATATACTCATCTTCCTTTTTAGATGTTTTTCGCTTCTATCCTCCACCTGTTTTGTTCTTCACATCCCCAGTTTGTGAGTGGTGAGAAAGTGTTTTGGAGAACAATAATTTTCAACCTATTCTTTTTTGAAATTTCTTTATTTGGAACCATTATACTATCTTATCTGTAAAAAAAAATTAGGAGATGAGACATTTTTTGTATTAAAGTTTAACAAATAAGATGATATTTTTAAAGAAACTTGCCATTGCATGAGGGTATAAACAACATGAGTGAGTCATTAAATCTATAAAACATGTTATTACATTAAACTGAATAGTATATTTACCAGTAAAGAACCTGGCTTTCAAAATTAGCAAAATCAATAAAAGCTAGTGGTGTACCGATTCATCAGCATTGGCAGAATCGGCCATTTTTTGGGGCATTGGCATCGGCCAAATTTAGCTGATTCTCTTACTGATTATTTGAAATTTTAAAATTTTCATTACAAAACAATCTATATTTACAGAAAATTGAACACCAAAAAACACTATGATAATTTATACTCATTTCAAAATGTAATTATATAAAAATATTTTACATTCACAAAAATGGCAAAGCATAATAAGTTAAGTTTTCCATAAATTTACATTTTCTCGACTTACTAATCTCTAAATATTATAAACTATTGTAATGTAATTGTAATTGGTTGTGTAATGTCTATTCTTGGTTCAAATTCAGTAGTATATATATAAAGTTGTATTGTGGTAGCTGTTCATATACTATGACTTGCACTGATCATAATGGAACCTTATTACTGTATAAAACTAGTAAACTACGTGGAGTTCAACGCTGTATAAGATCATATCAATTGTTTATCTTTATGAAGAGAGATATTACAATATAATTACGTGTATGTCAATGAATGCACATTCAGTTGCCCTTTAGATATATATGTCTGTGTTATATGTTGTTCGACTCGGTTGTCCCCCCTCCACCCCACCTTCCCCCAGTTGGGATACCTTGATTATCACTGCAGCGTTGCCACAGGTACGGAGTCGTCTGTGAGGCGAGGAACATTACGTATGCGGACAACTGTATATTGAGATTAGAATTTTCATCAAGATGTGGGACATTCTTTCACTGAAGTGCCCTCAGATGAAGACAGTATTTTCATCAAACTTCGATGCTTGTTGAAATACTTTTCTGGGAACTGATTCCTTGAAAGTAATTTAATTGAAGTCGATGGCGCCATCTATTGGAGGAAATGTCAATTAAATACCATTTCAGTTTATTTTCTTAATTTCATGTTAATCAGAGACAGCATACGAACAGCAAATAAAGTTTTAAGATTAAATACACTACAAATAAATTTACTTTACCTCGGTGAGATGCCACTGAAAATTCGAATTTTGCGAGCTGTCATGTTACCCACTCGGCAATGAGACGTTAAGATATACTGGGAGTTTTAGTAGTACTACCGCAAAAAGGTAGAGTGAAATGCAACTGCATGCAACATTGCATGCAACATGATGAGTGTTTTGCACCCCCCTTTCAGCACCCCCAAAAAATTGTCTATATATATATATATATATATATATATGTAAACTCCAAGGGATAACCTAACCTAGCTGCTCAGACCCACAAAAATATATGTATGTGTATGCATGTATAGCAAAGCTTCTTTTATATATACACAGTGTGTATATATATACAACTTATATATGTATATATATGTATATATTATATATATATATATATATATATATATATATATATTATATATATGAGCTGTATGTATGTGAATTCCAAGGGGTAACCTAACCTGGCTGCTTAGGCCCACAAAAATATATGTATGTGGGTGTGTTTGCATGTATAGAAAAGGCTTTTTTATATATATGTACGTATGTGAACTCCAAGGGGTATCCTAACCTAAGGCAGCTCAGACCCACAAAGGTATAAGAAATGTATGTAGGTGGATGTGTAAATGTGGGTAGCCTAAACACCAGAAGGAGTAAAGATATCCCTTCACTGCGGCGTCTCGAAGCATTTTGAATTCCTCAGCATCATAATGCTAGACGCTCTTTTAAACAAAATCTGAAATATGGTAAACCAAATTTAAATTAAAATTTTTTTTTAAATGGCGTCTGACAGTGATGTGCGTCGTAAACAGAGAGCTGTTATCGAATTCTTAACCGCAGAGAAGAAAACAGTTGGAAATATTCATAAACATCTACAAAACATTTACGGAGATGCTGTTGTTGATCGAAGCACAGTTGGACGCTGGTCTAAACGTGTGAGATCATCGGAGAGTGGGAGAGCCAACCTCGATGATGACTCACGCAGCGGTTGCCCGGCATCGGCTGTGACATCTCACACTGTGCAATGTGCTAACAGCATCATTCGATCAAATCGACACGTCACATACAAGGAGCTATCACTGGAGCTAGGAATTAGTGAAAGAAGTGTGAATACGATAATTCAGCAACTGGGATACTCAAAAGTGTGTTCACGGTTTGTTCCTCGCGAACTGACTGAAGATCACAAAGCACAAAGAAAAGAAATTGCTTCTGAGTCTTTGATTCGATACGAGACAGAAGGGATGACTTCCTTTCATGAATTGTGACTGGGGATGAGACTTGTGTGCACCACTTTGAACCTGAAACAAAACGCCAATCCATGGAGTGGCATCACGCAGACTCCCCACGCAAGAAAAAGTTCAAAATGGCTCCCTCTACAAGAAAGGTTATGGCCACCATCTTCTGAGACATGAAAGGGATGATTCTGGAGCGCATTATGAAGGAAGGACAAACAATCAACTCAGAGGCACATATTGCTACCCTACAGAGACTCCAGAGACGTATAAAGTGAGTTCGACTGGAGAGAAAACTGGAAGACGTCCTTTTGCACGATAATGCAAGACCACACAACAGTTTGCAAACAAGAGTGGCCATCATAAAAATGGGCTTGACTGTGTTACCCCACCCTCCATACAGCCTGGATCTGCCACCTTCAAACTTCCATTTGTTTGGGCCAATGAAGGATGTTATTTGTGGAAGAAAGTTTCAAAGTGACGATGAGGTTGTTGAGGAGGTTAAGAGGTGGCTCCAGCGGAACCCAGCGGACTTTTACTAGCAAGGAATAAAGGCCCTTGTTTCGAGGTGGAGGAAAGCCGTAGAAAAGGATGGAGACTATGTTGAAAAATAAAAACTTGTAAAAAAGGTACGTAACTACTTGTGTACAAAATTTTTGGAACTTACAAGGAAACTTGGAAAGAATAAAAAAAGGTGGGGCAAAATATATTGAGTGGCCCTCCTATACAGTGTTCTACCAAGGTGAAAGCGTCTGTTTGTAGCTCCACTTAACCTAGATATTACTGTATTATTTTTAATATAATTTTAAACCAGCTTTTAACATCATATTAAATCTTACCTTTGAAGACACAAGATGTCCAAGAAATAATGGTGCAAACATAATTGTGCTTTATATACGTCTGGCTAAAAAATCCACTCTTTATTTAGGGGTAGGGTAACATTTTTATTAATTCACATTACTTACCACTTCTCTAAACTGATGAGTGTCCACAAAAATAATTAATTGACCATGCATTAAAGATTCTATCATATGCCCAATTATTATTAATATTTATTATATGGAGTATGGGTAGCCAATAAACTTGTTCATTTTCATATAAAAGTGATTTTTTCGTGTGTATATATATATATGTATATATGAAAGTTGAAAATATCTTTCTCCACAAGGCCATCCGTGTTCCATATCAAAATGTAAGAACTCATGCCAAAAATTAGACAGATCATACAATATTTAGAGGTCGCGACCAGTTCCTATATTTTTAGGATTTGAAACAAAAATACAATATCAATGTTTATTTCAAAATTTAAAGTCAACAGCACCGAGCACATGTTATGCAAAAATATACTAGAACACACATGTCATAGCAGTTAACATGACTGCACTAAATCCTTGTATATCAAACAAACAACGTCACACCCGTTACTTTTTCTTCGTCAAAGCCAACTTCGTCGGAACTGGCAATTTTTTCGGTGGCTGGCGACGAGTCGCAGTAGATATTGTTTCTGGGTCTCGTCTTTCGTCAGCGCGGTATCGTAGGACTGAATAAGAGCGACTCCTCGTTCGGCACAGTCGTTGACGACCTTGAGGAGCCTGCACGTAGCCTTAAGTAACTGGTAAATGGGGTCTGTCAGCCAGAGGGAGGGAGGTTTCAGTGGCGTAGCGTGGGGTGTGCGGGGTGTGCGGACCGCACAGGGCGGCCACTTTGGGGGGCGGCCAATTTTGGCCAAGGCTGGCATTACGGTACGGTATGGTACGAAATACCATATTGTTTTCTATGTTTTAAATTGAATTATTAAATTTGTTTTTTTATTGTCTATCATCACGGTTTCAATTTTCATCATTATTACATTGTTCCTCAATCAATAAAATGTAAATCCTTTATATACGTGTGTTTGCTGTAGTGGAAGGTATGTTACGTTTAAGGAAGGGGGCGGCCAATTTGGCTACCGCACAGGGCGGCCAAAACCCACGCTACGGCACTGGGAGATTTTGACAAAAATGACTTGGCTTCATCTTGTCCTTTCATGGAGAGTATATCGAATATCTTCAAAGACCGGCTCGTGATGTACGACGCCAATGAAGAACGATGATCGAACACAGTCCCGTCCAGACGTCTCAAGAGTTTTTGGTTTGAGGGACGTAAGAAGTTGTCAACCATAGCTGCTTTGGTGATCTCGTCGACGCGATCGTCGAAGAGGGCGAGAAGCGCGGGGTGCTCAGAGAAGTACCACAAATGGCGATAGAAGGCCATAAAATCCGCCTCCCTGATGGCACAGTCAGGATATTCATGGAGGAGAGCAATTAGGTTTAAGTCGTTGAGGGGGGGGGGCCTGTCAGGGTGAGGGGCCTCGTGCCAGTAGCGAGCATAAATAAGAGAAACGAAGAGGCAAATCTTTGTGACGCCAGCTGTCTCGTGGGCCGTCAACTTAATCTGGCTCCTGAAAAGGAAGATCTTCAGCGAGTATTTGCCTTAGCCATCCACCGCGCGTTGTGCATAGCGCCTTGGCGCACGAAAGGACGGTTCTCCGTCGAGGATCCCCCTAGGAATATATGACAGAGCTGAAGCAACTCTCCATAGTCATCCCGTGGGAGCTGGCTCTTGACTGCCTCCGAGTAAATGACATTCATCTCCTCTCGTAGACCATCCGGCATGCCAACGAAGAGCTCGTCTCCAGCAGAACGGAAATCAACTATATTAATATCAGGCCAGGTCTTCTGGAAGCGTTTGAAGATTCCCACTTCAGGCCCACCGGTTGGTGTCAGGGCGACAGAAAATACGGCCGACAACATTACCTTGAACACGTGATGACGGCACGCGATCCAGATGAGCTCCATGTCCAGAGCCTTCTCAATTAGGGTGCACGCGCCCATATTCAGCCCAGTATTGGTTGCCGTCGTGTCGAAGACTAGTCCCTGGATCATGGGTTTGAGGTTCCATTCCTCCAGCGTTTGGACACATGCACTCTACTGCTCCTCTCCCGTGCCGCGGCCGATCTTAGGGACGGCAAGAAGTTGCTCTGTTTCACCACCAGTCACAAAGATGGCGACGCGATCCACAAGATTTTTATTGCCGGCGATATCTGGAAGCAGTTTACCGTCCCAGTGGAGAAGCAGTGGGCTGTCCGGCGAGAGAACAGCCTGTTGAGCAGTTGCTACCGCCTCACGAGTGGTGACCCGCGCTCGCTGAATGGTGTTCCGGGATAGCGCCACAGACTCCAAGCCATGACCGAGCGCTTGCGTGACGGCTCCTACGACGAACATGGCAGCGCGGTCAGGGAGTTTCACTTGGTCGAGCGCGGTGGCTACTTCCTTGGTCACAATGGTCTGCTTCGATTTCTTATTCCTTTGCTGATCTTGACTGGATGTTGACGGAGCTTGGAAATCATCTTCGGACTCCGTCGATGTGGAGGAGCTACAGATGTCAGCAATGGCGGAACTAGACGGAACAGCCGTATTCGCTTGTTGGGCGCTCAACATGCTTTTTTCCTTTCGAGCACTGGCCTGATCACTCCTGAGGCGCTTGCGAGTCTCATTGTTCGTCAAGGTCTTGTCGATCCCGGACATACTCACGCTCGAGGGATCCTGCTGTTGCATCCGCAGGAACTGTTTTTCTTCGTCCGTCATAATACTGAGGGCATCTTTTCGTGAGATGTCAAATAGTTTGGTGAGATTCTCCTTGAATTTTCTTCCCTTGATTCGGCACCCGTCTTTCGGTTTCAATCGGTTTTTCTTCAACCCACAATATTCTTCATAGAGCTTCCGAAGCTTGCGCACGCCGGAGTCCACCCGCTGGGACGGAATTCGTGCCTCCCAGATTGTCAGCACTCTGTCTATGGTGGCCTTAGCACTGTCACCGATTGTGGATCCCTTCTGGTGTTGAAACATGAAGTTCCTGAGAATAGCCCCGTTTGTTTTCAGGCCAGATCCCAAGATGTCCGGGTCCGGCTTACCCAGGAGCCAAACTTTTGGACTGCTCCTTGTCGTTGTCATGGTCTTCGCCTGTGGAATGGAAGATAAAATGGAAATTAGAATTAAAGAACCTATACATATGTTTTATGTAGAATATAAAACAAACAATTTTAACAGTTTTAATAAACTTTTATACATTTTTTTTTTTTAATTTTTAACAATTTTAATAAACAATTCATTGTTCCAAATTGCTTATCAAGGTCAGTGCAGTAAATGAATGAGAGAAAAACTAAGCATAGTGTCCGCCATTCACTGGTGAAAAGTTTAACTTGCCTTATTGGTGTGATTCACTACGCGGCGAAACCCAGATGGCAGGAACACAACAAAAACACGTCTACACCTGTCGAGACTTGGCGACCAACTGAGCTAGTGGGAAGAGTGCATTGCTATCATATAGTGATTATTTGGATATAGGTTTACAGTCTACAGTGGCGTTGCTCGGCAAATATTTATTGCAGAACTTAATGGTGACCCAAAATTACTGAAATTACGGAATTTAGATATTTTACCTTGAGGTCGCGACCTCTAAATATTGGCCGATCTTCCTGATTTTTTGCAAGAAGGCTTCTTTTGTGATATGGAACAGGAATAGCCTTGTGGAGAATAGCAATTCAAACTTTTATTTTTTCAGTTAATTTTTGGTTCACCCTAATATACAGGGTGGGGCACGGGAACCAAATGTTTTTGGAATAATCAGGAAAATGATATTTATTTTTGTAAAGAAAATATATTGGTAGAACAACATTCGTAAGAACATAGCATTTCATGTCATAATAATCATGTACCGAAAATTATATCTGGCATATGATGTCCTTGGCCGTCGACGCATTGTTGAAGGCGTTTACGAAAATTGGCCTCCACTCTTCCCAGCAGGTCTCTGTTGATTTGGATGATTTGTTGACGGATCGCTTCCTTCAATGCATCTAATGTACGGGGCTTGTCCTCGTAGACACGTGACTTGAGGTACCCCCATAGAAAGAAGTCACATGTGGACAAGTCAGGGGACCGAGGGGGCCATGCAATGTCACCAAATCTCGAAATGAGATGGTTGGGAAACAGGGGGCGAAGAACAGCCATTGACGCTCTGGCGGTGTGTGGCGTGGCCCCATCTTGCTGAAACTACAAATGTCGACGAGCAATACGCCTTCTTCGTAACTCAGGGATGAAAAAGGTGTTCACCATCTCAATGTAACGCCCAGATGTTATGGTAACGGTAACCCCATTTTGTTCGAAGAAATAGGGACCGATGACGCCAAACTTTCCCACCGCGCACCAAACTGTAACCTTAGGGCTATGCAGCGGTTTTTCATGGAGTTGTCGCGGATTTTCAGCAGCCCAATACCGACAGTTTTGATTGTTGACGGCCCCATTAAGGTGGAAATGGGCTTCATCACTCATTACCACCATCATGTTTTCATTCTGCTCATAAAGTGCAAGCATTTCCTGTGCAAAATTCAGTCGTTGGGGGCAATCGTTTACATTCAATTCCTGCACCATCGCTAACTTGTATGGGTGAAAATGTAATTCTTCATGCAAAATCCGTCTAACAGTACGATTGCTGATTCCGAGTGCAGCTGAATGTCTCCGAGCAGAGCGGCCTGGGCTTTGCAACATCGCTTGTCTGACCCTTTCAACGTTCTCTGGAGTACGCACAGTGCGTTGCGGCCCCTTCGGTTTTGTTTTCATTATTGAGCCTCCTGTTCGAAGATTGTTAACCCAACGTAAGATTGTGTCACGAGCGGGAACAGAGTCATTTCGATGAATGTTGAATCTGCGGCGAAACGCACGCTGAACTGCTGTCACTGACTCGCCACTCCTAACAAAATGATCATACGCGAACATGCGGTGTTCTAACGTCCACTGCTCCATGATGGCACCTGAAAGATAAAGGTGAGTGTTAGTTAAAGTTAAATGCTATGAACCCAGGAATGGAATGCTACCTACCGCACGCCCCTCCCATTCCTAATGGCCGATTACTAGCTATTCAAAAAACACTTGATTCCCGTGCCCCACCCTGTATAAGCACACCGGACAAAAAATTAGTCACCCCTCTCAGAATGTACCTAATAACGTGTGACGGCGCCTCTGGCCTTGATAACCGCACGAATCCGGCGAGACAGAGACTCTACGAGGTTGTGCATGTACTGAACATCGATTTGCTGCCACTCGTTCATCAGCCGGTCCCGAAGTTCCGCCAGAGTCCGTGGGTGTCTATTCCTGCGCTTCACTTTCTGTTTCCAGCCTGAACAACACCTTCGACGCATTCAGGATTAAAGGCTTCATTGGACCTGCGATGTACTCGTCGCCTCCCATCATTGGAGAAAAAACAAAAACGGGACTCATCGGACCAAATTACACGTTTCCAATCTGCCGCAGTCCAGTTTTTGTGCCTCTGAGCCCATTTATAACGTGCCAATTTGTGACTTGCTGTTAACAGCGGCCTCTTCCGTGGTACCCTGCTCCAGATGTCCATCGCATGCAGTTCTCGTCGCAATGTCCGTTCGGAAATTGGTCGCTGGAGAACCTCATTGGTTTCTTGGAGCAATTGTTCTCTGGTTTGAAAACGATTTGCAGTTACTAGACGAGAAACATGGCGGCGGCCCCTATTGTCGAGAATTGTTTTCCGGCCACAGTTACGCCGTCGATTGTCAGTTGTCACACCAACAAATTGGGCTACTTCAGACATTTTGTGTCCGTGGGCTCTGCCAAACACGATGGCTCCTTTTTGCCACTGAGTAACGTCTGCCTCACGACCCATTTTGCAGACTATATCCAACACACACTTTGTTCTTCACCACCTCACGAAACAGATCTGATCCTATGTGCTACGTCACCGCTACTTGTCACTTACCAATGCTACATCAGCGCCCTCTGTGTGACCTTGAACTTCCTACTATCGGTGCTATTAGGGGTGACAAATTTTTTGTCCGGTGTGCTTATATATATATATATATATATATATATATATATATATATATACTGTATACATACATACATATATATATATATATAGTGTTCTACCATGGTGAAAACGTCTGTTTGTAGCTCCACTTAACTTAGACATTACTGTATTATTTTTAATATAATTTTAAACGAGCTTTTAGGATCATATTAATCTTACTGTTGAGGATACAAGATGTCCAAGAAATAATGGTGGAAAAATAATTAACTGCTATAATAGTTGAAAGACAAAAACTTGCAGGTTTTTTTTTGCTGGAACGAGGGGCCAAGGGCGAATGCCTGCAAAATGCCTTGCCCATACAGGAAGAGGGGCCAAAAATCAAGGTTCAAGGTTTTGAGATACCCAGACACTCCGCATTTAAAAGATTGGAGCTCATAGACAGGGGAAAGACGGATTGAGGAAGATTGTTCCAGAGTTCACCGGTTGAGTAGATGAGAGATTGAAAATACTGATTAACCCTTGCATTAAAGACATGGACAGAAAAGGAATGTGTCGAAAGTCTGGTACTGCAGGGTTATGCAAAAAAAAAAAAAATTACACCAAAAAATGATTAAATTTTATTCTTAAGAGGAGCATGCATTAAAGATTCTATCATACGCCTAATTATTATTTGTAATATCTGTCATATAAAATATGAATGGCCAATAAACTTGTTCATTTTCATATAAGTGATTCTTCTGTGTGTGTATATATATATATATATATATATATATATATATATCAGGGATGGGAAACCGAATCAAAATCGAAATCGATAAACCGATAAAACCGATATTTCTTATTGAAACGAAATCGAAAAAAAAAACGAAACTGATATTTTTGGAAAAACCGAAATCGAAATTCAGACCGAAACCGAAAAGAATAAAAAAACTTGAATCGGAATCGAAATCGATAAAAAATATCAGTTCAAACCGAAATTAAGAAATAAAATTTAATATTCTATTTTCTATTTTTAGAATGGTTTTAAGTCCTCAAAGGAACAATTTATTCCCTCTAAACATAGACAACATTTTAGTTGTTCGATCATATTTTAATTTGTAATTATAATTGTTGTACATTTAATAAAATGTTATCACTTTTTTTTGTTTAATTTCCTTCTAAATATTATTAATTAAAAATTTATCTACTAGCAACCATGTTATTTTCCACTCATGCAAACATCAAGATAATCTTACAACTTAATTGGGAAGTTGTAGAAATAATATGAAAAAGTTTACTGAAAAAAAATGAAGACAACTTCAAGATATAGTACTGATTAAATGTAAATAATCATCCAATAGCACAACTTTTTTATTTGGAATAAGTGTGCAGAAATAATAGATAAAAGCTCATATTATATGTAAATAATGAACATATTATATTGAAATCTGAAAAACTGAAATCGAAATCGAAACTCGAATCGAAATCGATATGAAAAACCGAAATCGAAAAAAACCTGAATCGAAAAAAATGAAAAAACCGAAATCGAAACCGAAATCGATATTTCTCAAAACTATGAACTGAAATCGAAACTCGAATCGAAATTCATTTCGGTTTCTCATCCCTGATATATATATATATATATATATAGAGAGAGAGAGAGAGAGAGAGAGAGAGAGAGAGAGAGAGTGTGTTCTACCAAGGTGACTGCTTACGATGTCCATTTACTTTAAGTAAATTATTATGTTAAACTGAACGACCTAGCTCAAGCCAAACGGCCTAGCTCAAGCCAACATCTCCGATATAGCCGAATACCACAGTTTTAGGTTATGCAGAATGAACAATCCGGCCAGAAACAATCCCCTGGTACTCGTGATACCAACCAACATCTTTTTTACGCGTCAATTAACATAATATGCTCTCTGTCTCTCTCTCTCTCTCTCTCTCTCTCTCTCTCTCACGGCTTGGCAAAAACTTAAGGACCGCCCACTAAATTTCGTTTAGAGTCCACCCACTAAAACACGTTTAGCCAATGAATGATCAACATTCTGAAAGTACGGGGAGGAAGTCTTTTCTTCAGCATGTCCCTATTCGTGGAGGGTCTTCTCCATGTCCTATAAAAAGAGTAGCAGCGACCTATGTGAAACATTTTAGTGATGGAGAAGCATTTCAGCTGTAGCGTACAAATTTATAACCAACAATGCAGTCTGACGATCACCCCAACATCAAGTTGTAAGTAATTCTACTTCGTATATTCTCTGTTCTAAATATAAAGAAGTATTCTTATCAAATAGTGCTCGAAAGATATATTTTTATATTAAGACATAAAACTTGTTTTTGTTTTAAATTTGGTTTACCGTGTTTCAGGTTTTGTTTGAAAGAACAGACAGGATTCCAAGTGAAATACATATAAGTTAATTCTTCTGTATTAACATTTGTGTAAAAGTGAGTTTTGTGAAGTTCTGTGATTACTGATTTTGTGAATTTGTGATTATGTACCTTATTGTGATTGTGCCCAATTTTATCATTTCATCGTTTTTCTCAATTGGCGATTCTTCTGTACACAAATGACTATCCGAATATGCTTCGCCGCCGGTATACCTCTACGGCAATACAATGTGAGTACTGCTATTTATATCCATATACATTCAGAACAGGAATTCATGCATTTATTTCAGTTATATATATATATATATATATATATATATATATATATATATATATATATGTATATGTATGTTTATATGGATATATAACCCATTCTCTAGGTATACGTTATTATTTTACAGAGCTGATGCGTGTGTTCATTTGATGGGACACGTGGATAATGATAATTCTGCAGGAATTGGCACCACAAGGCCCTGAACCCGAAACTGGCGCTCGGCGAAGAAGCACAAACGATTTGAGCAGCATCGTTTGTAGCATGAAAACAGCCTATTGTTTAAGAGTACACATCATGTAACTAACTAATTCCTCTTACATAAAAAACTCTTTTGAAATGATTGTCGCGTTAGTTTTTATTTTTTCTATTTTTATTTTAAAACCCTGACGAGATTTTATTTTAAAATAATTATCTCTCTCTTTATCCTGTGAAAATAATAATAATAATACTAATAACAATAATAATAATAAAGCGTGGCTTGCTGTAATAAGTTTCTTTTTTCTTTTAGGGACGATCCGGTTGTGTTATACGAAGGTGCTCCACGAAAAAGAATGTGTGTTAATCGAAGAAACTAAGTAAGTTTTACATTTTTCACGTGTGTGTGTGTGTGTGTGTGTGTGTGTGTGTATGTGTCAGGTAAGAATAAACCAGGTATTTTCAGCATTTTAATATATAATAAACTATGGGGAACATTTAAAGTATATTTATAAATTAATTCATATTTTCGTTTATTGTTTTCACCACATTTTTACGTAATATTGCTTTCAATGTCTCTCGCACATATACAAATAGGAGTGACAATAATCTCGTTTTATACATTATATATATATATATATATATATATATATATATATATATATATATACCGTCTGCCATAAAAAAGGGTTCACTCTAAAAACATCCATGGAATCAACAATTTTCAAACAATCAGTATGAAACCTATACACGTAAAATATACATAAAACATTTATCTGTAAACCACATTTCAGTTCGAAGCTATAAAAAATAACGATTTATTAAATATTTCTCTAATAATACTACAACTGATGCTCGACTAACTAATCAAGAATCCTTTATTTCCAGTTTCACTTTTGGCAATTCTAATATACGATTTTTTTTCAGGGTTATAAAATATAGTGAATATGCCATTTTCGGAGGAAGATAAGATTATAATTAAGCATTACAGACTAGAAAAGGGATATGGACGAACGAAACTATTCTCTGAATTCCCCAACAAAGGGTGGACTCTTGGTGTCTTGGGAAAGCTTCTAAAGAAAATTTACGAGACTGGGGATATCAAAAGAAGAGATGGAAGTGGGCGACCAAAAACTGTTCGCATACAAGACAATATTGACGACGTCAAATAACGTATATTAAATCAGGAGATCCAGCCAGGAACCCATATGACACCAGCTTGCATACCAAAAGTGTTACAATTATCAGAAAGTAGTGTGAGACGCATAATTAAATAAGATCTTCAACTAAATCCTTTCAAAAGAGTGCACGGGCAACGGTGGTATTATCTTTTTCAGCAAGACGGAGCAACGTCCCATACAGCAATAGCAACTGTGGAATACTTAAAAAATAATGCCCCAGAATTATTTGAACCCCAAAATTGGCCACCTAACAATCCTGACTTGAACCCTGTTGACTATGGAATCTGGGAAAATTTGGCACAGAGAGTTTACAGGAGCAGGGTGAGAAATGTTGATCACTTGCGTCAGTTTCTTGTGGAGAAGTGGGAAGAGATACCACAGGAGCAGATCGATCGAACCATTGACGAATTTCGTTCAAGATTGAAGAAAATTGTTGAAACAGAAGGGAAACACATTGAACAATTTTTTTAATAGGAATTCCAAAAGAGTAAAATGTTAATTTGATTTCTTTGGTAAACTTAGGATTTAAGTTCTGTTTCGAAATTCAAAATCCTTTTTTTATTTTCATGGTTTTTTAATGGAGGCATTTCCTATATTTTATGAATCTCATGATGTATTTTATAACTAAAATGAGAATAAAAATTTTATTACGAAAGTTTTACCACCTTTGTGGACTCCCAGAATTCAAAACTGGAGCGATTTTCACTAACAAAATTTGTTGAACATAAACAATCCTCATTAAATCATTAATTTTGAATATAATAATCTGAAAATTGGTTTACATATATACTGTTCACATAGTTTTGATCTGTATTAGTTTAATTATGATTGGTTAATAAATGTTGATTTCATTGCTGTTTTTAGAGTGAACCCTTTTTTCTGGCAGACAGTTTATATACTGTATACGTATATATACTATGGGCACTCAATATATTTTTCACTACCCTTTTTCTGCGCTAAATAATAGGCCATGGGGCTGAAATGTCTTTTGGACCGGAAGTTTGAACTTTCTGCGATTCACATAATCTGATTTTTCCAGTTTGAACCTATCTTCCTTGTATAAAAACCTCTTTTAAACGCCCTTGTATAAAACCGATGGTTAACGCAGTTTCGAAAATGGCGTCTGACAGTGATGCGCGTCGTAAACAGAGAGCTGTTATCGAGTTCTTAACTGCAGAGAAGGAAACAGTTGGAAATATTCACAAATGTCTAAAAAACGTTTATGGAAATGCTGTTATTGATCGAAGCACAGTTGGACGCCTGTCTAAACGTGTGATATCATCGGAGAGAGGGAGAGCCAGTGTGGTGATTCATATTATGGAGATATCCGCGAGCGTCGAATGAAATTAAGTTCCGATAAGCAACTATAAATTGAAAAAAATCTAATACACGCCGCAGTGAAATACCCAATTAAATGAGTCCAGCTTAAGATGTATACGGTACCCTCATGTTTATCATCGAAGCACAGAGAAAATGTTGCTCTTGGAGATCTACCAAAAAGGATATTAATTGGAATGCAGGAACAGCTTCTGTGAATGGAAAATACAAAAAGACCGCATTTAAATTCGAAAATTTCGGCCTTAAAAATATAACGTTGGACGTCAACGGGGTGGCTTTAGGTGGGACATTGGAAACAAATTATTCTACAGATGACGAGTTTCCACTTTGCTCAAGAGCTTATAGCAACCTTCCACACAGTGTCGGTACTTGCGATGGAATAGGAATCGGCGTAACGCAGAAGGAGTTTGAGAGGGTCAACATGCACCCATTTGACCTCTCGCCTGATTTATTTGCGAGTATAAACAAACACATAAGCCCCTAGCAGAACGGAAACATCTCAGTCAGGTTAGAATTCGACAAGCTTATAGTCGCAACTATTACCGTAGTAGTTTACCCCGAATTGCAAGCACTAATCGAAGTTGACAGGTTTAGGGCCGTAGTCACTGACTTTTAAAAATGGACACGGTTACACTCCAGAGCGTGCGTGATGAAGAGTGATCGATTCACACGTCCCAAATTTATCGGCGTATTTGCGAAGAACGAAACGTTGAAACTCCCACCCACGAAGGGCTGCGGCGCACTTATTTTCAATACGGACGTCAACGATGTTAAAGGGATCCATTGGATAGCCGTTTATTTTAAAAAGAGGGAGCGAATGTACTACTTTAATTCACTGGGCGAAAACCCAAGGAATGTTACAGTTATTGCAAAATTTCTCAAACAACTGTAAATGCGGCAAATAGTATGGAATCCTGACAGGTTCAAAAGTTATTACAGCAATATCTGTGGCATGTACTCTTTGTGCATTCTCATGCATATGGCTCGTGGAGGGAGATTTACAGAATTTCTGCAATTATTCGACTTGTGTAACTCTAAAACTAACGATGAATTGGTGTGCAGCCAGATTAAAAAAACCGGTTCCCATTTGTAGGCACTCGATGTGTTGTGTGAAGTTTTATGCATATATATATATAAATATATATATATATATATAATTGTAACTTCATAAGTTAATTATTTTAAATTGTAACAATATGCACAGTATAGCTTTTAATATTATAGTGTGTAAATGTATAAAATGTATCGCTAATAATAATAATTTGTGAAATGTTTCAGGACAGGGATCATGTTCTGTAACTTATTTAAAATGTATGGATGTTAATTCTGTAGCTAATTAAAGTTGGATATATATACGAGGGCCACTCAATATATTTTACCCCACCTTTTTTTTTTCTTTCCAAGTTTCCCTGTAAGTTCCAGAAATTTTGTACACAAGTAGTTACATACGGTACCTTTTTTACAAGTTTTTATTTTTCCACATAGTCTCCATCCTTTTCTACGGCTTTCCTCCACCTCGAAACAAGGGCCTTTATTCCTTGCTGGTAAAAGTCCGCTGGGTTCCGCTGGAGTCACTTCTTAACCTCCTCAACAACCTCATCGTCACTCTGAAACTTTCTTCCACGAATAGCATCCTTCATTGGCCCAAACAGATGGAAGTCTGAAGGTGCAAGATCCGGCCTGTATGGAGGGTGGGGTAAGAGTCAAGCCCATTTTCGTGATGGCCACTCTTGTTTGCAAACTGTTTTGTGGTCTTGCGTTATCATGCAAAAGAAGGACGTCTTCCGGTTTTCTCTCCAGTCGAACTCGCTTTATACGTCTCTGGAGTCTCTGTAGGGTAGCAATATATGCCTCTGAGTTGATTTTTGTCCTTTCTTCATAATGCCCTGCAGAATCATCCCTTTCATGTCCCAGAAGATGGTGGCCATAACTTTTCATGCAGAGGGAGCCATTTTGAATTTTTTCTTGCGTGGGGAGTCTGGGTGATGCCACCCCATTGATTGGCGTTTCGTTTCAGGTTCAAAGTGGTGTACCCAAGTCTCATTCCGTCACAATTCGTGAAAGGAAGTCATCTCCTTCTGTCTCGTATCGAACCAACGACTCAGAAGCAATTTCTTTTCTTTGTGCTTTTTGATCTTCAGTCAGTTCGCGAGGAACAAACCGTGAACACACTTTTGAGTATCCCAGTTGCTAAATTATCGTATTCACACTTCCTTCGCTAATTCCTAGCTCCAGTGATAGCTCGTTGTATGTGACGCGCCGATTTGATCGAATGATTCTGTTAGCACGTTGCACAGTGTGCGACCGCTGCGTGGTTCATCATGGAGGCAGGCTTCAAGCTCTCGTCTTGGTCAACAACCATATTTAAGCAACTCTCAGGGCTCGTACGGGTGAGCTTTGTTTTCCTATCGACCCCATTCACAAGCAGCTTTTCCTGGAATGTGAAATCTGTGTGGAGGCGTCCAAAGCATTCATATATCTTCTTTTTAGAAATTTTAAATTTGGCCTTTATACTATTTTCATTATTTAGCTTGATAATCACCTTGGGGTGTTAAAAAGGTATCCTTCGCATCTTTTCTAAAGTTGAGGACATTTTCCAGATAGGATCGTAGGTGATAGTAGCCAGACTCTGCCGAGACGTTGAACTGGTTTAATTACTAGTCACACTGACTGAATATGGAGTGTAGAAAGTTTGTTTCTGGGTTTACAACGTAATCGTTTTCGCAATCCGTTCCACTTGAATGTGCTATTCGTAGTTTAGCGTACATGTGCACACAGCTTGGGTCAAAAAAGTAAGTGCCTCAGCATGGAATCACGAACTCTATAGGAACTCTCGGCGAGCTAATAGTGTTTAGCGGATTAACTCTAATAAAGTCACTATGCTCTATAGATATTTGTGTCGGGGGCATGTGAAAGAGGGCCAGCTCCGATTTACATCATTGTGAACTACACGGATCGATGAAACGTGCCATGGCGCGTCAGAAATAGTGACATATCTCTGGACAAGTAGCAATCAGTCTATGATTCAAGAGAGCAACGTCCTTAGCTTATATCAGTTAAAAAAGTGGTCATCCATAGGTTTCATGCGCTTAGAACACTTCTTTTTTGATGTCCTTTTACGTTTAAAGCCACGAGTTGGTAACCCCTTCTTCTTCTTCTTCCTGCCACCACGCATTTTTCTCTTTGCATCGTTGACAATTTCGTGCCGTGTACAATTTAAGTGTTTTTTTAGAGCTTCTTTAGGCTTAACACCAGCCATTATGTGTTCTACCATGTAAATACCTCCTGCCGAGATATCTGGCACCACTCTACAGCAAGGGGACAGCCATACGCAGTATGGTTGAAAAAAATAGACCTAATCTCACTCCCACGCTGGTATCTCACCCCTCGATAGACTGTGAACGGCCTTTGGGTCATTCTATCACAGTGCGACGGAAGTGAAGCTTCACGGTTAAGTTCCCGTTACCGAATGGAAAGTTTTTCCCCTCAATCGTTCTTATTCATATTGAGATACTGGTTAGTAGGTTAGTTACGACTTTGACATAATGAGGCTTGTCGTATGCAATGCTCAAGCTCTTTCCTCTATGATTGGGAATATGGGCGATGAGCAGCAGCCGTGCCTGGGTATCCCCAACAAACTGATGTTCCACGATATTGCTGTAAATATAGCACATGTCCAGGGGAGGGTCTCCATCGGTCAATTTCTCCAATTTCAGCTGATACAATAAGCTGCACAAGTCGTGCTGTGACTTATGAAAAGTATCTCTTTGGAAGCTGCCCCATATCTGCCCAGGGTTATAATTTTGAACAGTACTTTGTCATTAATATTTTTGTTAGCTTTCGACTTTAGAGTCAAAGTATGTAGCAGGGTATCTTTGTTTACGATTTCGTATACTAAATCAGCCCTAAGATTTGAACTTTTAAGACTCCCATTTATGTCTCTTACAATATCATCGGCTGTATCACAATGACCAAGTCCTATTGTTACTTCTGTAGTGTAGTGCTGTGCCTCCCCACTTCGGGCGGCGCGCATTGTATCGTCGTGAGTTACTCCAGCCTTTTCACACTCATCACAGTTTCTAAGAATCTTAAAAACGTGTTCGTTCTTGTCAATACTTAAAAACTTGGTGGCCAATTGAAATTCGCATATTCCAACCTCATATGACTCAAGACCCAATTCAGTGGGCCCATGCAGTTATGTTACAAAGTTGGCCAGGGTGTTGTTAGGATGTACAGACAGAGAAGAAGAGGATGGGAGTGTGACGTAGAAGTGGTTAGGCGCCATGTTGCATGCCATTTAAGTTTCATTACTGCATCAGCTTTTATATAGGTGTTGAAGCTTTCTGGTTACCTTAGCCATTTTACCAGGTACATTTTTCTCTTCCCTGAACCTTTACATCCTAAAATCTTTTCAATTTTAAACACTTTTTTTCGTAAATTAAATAACACTTTCTGCAACTCCTCGCCATAAAAGCCCCCCTGCAATTTCTTCCCCATTCAAATCTTCAACGTAATACAACACCTCCTCGTCTTTAGGTCTCATAAACCTAACTTTAAAAATCTCACGTGTCCAACCTTGCTCAAATCCCTTCGCAAATTTATTCCCCGAACGCGACAGGCTTACATAATCATTGATTTTGAAACATACAGAGCGTGGTGGCATCCAACGAATATCTTTTCTCACCTCACGTTCTGTGTGCGTACCTCTATCTAAAATTTCGCTAAGTGGTGTACCAATCCCTCGGTGGTGCGAACGGTTGTAGGATGAAGCCAGCGAGTCCAGAATGTCTATATATCTGTGTGTTTTTATGTATAAAGTAGCGATGCATGCGCTCCTTTATCGTACGCTGGACTGTTTCAGCTAAAGATGCCTTATGTATTGAGTTGCTAGTGTAATAACTGATATTAAACTCTGCCAACATGTTCTGTAAAGCTTGGCATATAAATTCTTTCCCCATGTTCGTACAAAAATATCCAGGAATCCTGTGTTCTTTCAACATCAGCGCTATGGTGGGTTTAGCAACTGTTTCAGGCGATTTATTTTTCAGTGGAATTAGCCAAAAATATCTTGAGAATACATCTATTATGAATAGGATGTAGCGGTAGCCTCCATTATACACTAAATATCTCTGCATGTCTGTTAAATCCTGCTCCCGCAGGACTTTGAACTTTATATCAACCTGTAGACAATCACCTCTTCTATATATGGTATCACCATAACTGTTTACGAGGCTGAGATTGCGCAGTATATCGATAGGATAAAAGTTAGCAAGGCTCCAGGCCCTGACGCTTTTTATCCCAGACATTTGAAAGATTTGAAAGACGTTATCGTAGGCCCTTTAAGGAAGATTTTTAATTAGTCACTCGATACGGGGATTATTCCTGAAGACTTCAAATTAGCTAACGTCACGCCTATTTTTAAAAAAGGCGACCGCGCAGTACCTAGCAATTATAGGCCCATTAGCTTAACGTCAATTGTCGGTAAACTTTTGGAATCCGTAGTTAGGGATCGTATCATCGATCACTTAGAAAGTAGAGATTTGATTAATAGTAGTCAGCGTGGGATTCGACGCTATAGGTCTTGTTTAACTAATTTGTTAGAATTTTATAACGAAATAGTGCGCGAATACGATAGGCATAGAGCAGCTGACGTTATTTAATTAGATTTTAAAAAGGCGTTCGATACAGTTCCGCATAGGAGACTAATTGCGAAGGTCAAAGCCACGGTATACGCGAACAGGTAGCTAACTGGTTAGAAGAATGGCTTCGTGCTAGGAGACAGAGGGTCGTAGTTAATGGTAGTGAATCGGGGTGGTTAGATGTAGGTAGCGGTGTCCCACAGGGTTCAGTGTTAGGCCCATTGCTATTCGTAATTTACATTAACGACATAGATGTAGAATTGACTAGTAACGTGTCAAAATTCTCGGACGATACTAAAATAGGCGGTAAGGTTGTTAACGAGGACGATAGTAATAGGCTCCAAGACGATGTAAATAGGATTATGGAGTGGACAGATAAGTGGCAGATGCAATTTAACGTAGACAAATGTAAAGTTTTGCATATAGGTTCTCGCAACAATAATTACACGTACACGATGGATGATAGGGAGTTAGCGAGCGTTGACGAGGAAGTAGATTTAGGCGTACGCGTATCTAAGGATTTAAAGGTTAGGAACCAGTGCCTGGAGTCTTGCGCAAAAGCTAATAGGATGTTAGGCTTCATAGCGCGTAATTTCGAATTTAAATCGAAGGATATTATATTGACACTTTACAAGTCCCTAGTCACGCCTCATTTAGAATATGCCGTTCAGTTTTGGTGCCCGTACTTACGTGAGGATATTGATAAGTTAGAAAGGGTTCAACGTCGTGCCACGAAACTAATTCTGTCATTGCGCAACAAGCCTTATGAAGGTAGGATTAAAGAGTTAGACCTGTATTCGCTCGAAACTAGGAGATTAATGGGGGAGCTTATTGAAGTTTTCAAAATCGTTAATAACATCGATAATGTAAATTTTGACAAATTGTTCACTTTCGATAATAGTAATACTCGTAATAACGGATTTAAGTTGCGTGGCAGACGTTTCATTACTAATATCGCTAAAAACTTCTTTACGTTTAAAGTAATTGATAAATGGAATAATCTTCCCGCGCTCGTCGTGAACTCAACCAGCGTTAATGTGTTTAAGAACCGTCTTGACAGACATTTTAAAAATATTAACGTTGTTTAAAATAAAAAAACAAAGTTAGCAACAGGAGCTCTGGTGGTGGTGCTCGAGGATGAGTCTGTTGACGATTAATGCCAGCTTGTGACATGCCAGCGTGTGATGCCAGCAATAAAATTATGAAAAAAAAAAAAAAAATTAGACTAACACGAACGTAGATGTAGCTCGTAGCGTAAACTAACCCACTTTTTGTTTAACTTTACCTACCTACTTTACCTTCGGCAAAGTGCCAAGATGTAGTTGATACTGAAAAACTCCCTATCCCCCCCTCTTTTGATACTTTTAAGGCTACATTGAGCCGTGCGATGGACCAAGATGTTCAAATACTCTATGGGTATTCTGGCGAGGGCATTGTAGGATTTCGTAGTACAAACGATGTAGTGAAGTCTGTTGTAGACCTAACCTTTATAAAAGCTCACATATACCGCGAAGCAGAAGAAACAACACGTTCAAAAGATAAGCAACGGTTATGGAGAGTGAGCCTTGTTGATGAGTGATGTGACAAGCGATATTATATCATGTTACATCATACCGACTACTCGTACCCTACGGCTGAGAATGTAAATCTTGTAATCATGGAGAAGCTTAAGTACTTTTACCACTATATTAATATATTTCATGACGAGGTTTGTAGTGAGGTTGTGGCTAATGGCCTGTGTAATTTTTGAACAGATTTAAAGACGAGTATCGCTTGTTAAACAAAAAGGATAAATATGACCATATGTTTCTCTCAAATAGTGCACCGGATTGTGAAGATGTTTAGTTTGTGGAAATGAACGTCTAGTGAGTGATAAAACATTAAAGCCGGTATTGCTTCATGTAGCGGAGATTTCTGTTTGTCCAGTATAATGGGCATAAGTATTCGAACAAGCCCCTACACGCTTCAGTAGTTTATGGTGTGACTCGCTCCCCCATCGAGCCGCCCACCCGTGTACCTCACCCCTCCGAAACACAGGAGTTCGAATAAACCCGTACACGTTTCATCAGCGTGATTCACTCCGCCCGTCGAGCCGATCCGCCCACCTGTGGCTCATAGTCACCTCAGAGCTTGAACCGACTGGACGTGCAAATACGATGGAACTTCCTTTGAGAAGCATTCTCAACGCCGCGTACGATGTGTCCGTGACGAAGTCATTGCGCGTGTTCAGGCGTGAAACCGGCACCATTAACTATGTACTTGAAACGATTTGCAGGCAAGCAAACTCCGGTAAACGTAATGTTATTTATTTAAGTGTCGAGATGAATTGAGTCTTCGTGATAGTTGAGAAGTTGGGAGAGGACCGTTATAAAATACCTGCAGGTATATGCCCCCTCATATGCCATTTTTTGCACGTTGTGTATAAATAACGATCAGTTATGCATTGATATACGACTGATGTGGAAGAATGCATCTGATAATAACGTTCTTGTTCCTACGAGAACCGTTTCATCCTCGACAGAATGTTTGAAATCGTCGGATTCCGCAAGTTGAAGCCTATATTAGACGCTCGTGTTACGGATATGATTTATTTTGACACGGTTCTTGAATACGCATACACCGCTCTACTGGAGGGATTTATCGAATGTAGGAATGAACAAGGCGAGAATGGTCTAGAGCTGGATGCGTATTTAAAAGGTTTAGACTCTTCGAAATATCCCGAACTTTGGTACAGAGCACTTAAGCGGTACAGGGCAGAGCTTGCCTACACTGTTCACCCTGAAAAGCTGTATCTCTATATAATGAGTAGCTGTCGTTACGACTTGGAAGATTATTTCAATTGTTGCTATGCAGAGTGAAGAAGAGTTCACGATTGAAAAGCTCGGGTCGGTAAGAAAAAACCCTCGATTGGAAAGGAGTTTATAAACTTGTATTTAATAATGATGTTGTGGTTAACGATGACCTCTTTGTGCGTGCTTTTGATTGTATTCTAGCCGTGTTTAAAGATAATTTGCCAGCCGAATGTAAAATGGGCACAAAAATAGTATTCAATGATATGAAAGCCATTTATATCGAGTATCTGTATCCGTATAACTTCTGCGGTGAAGTAATGCTTGGCCGGTTTTACCGTGTAGTGCAGAGTAATAACGATGTGAATGTAGACTCGATTACGTGTAAGTTTAGTGTTTCGCGCCGTAGAACATGAGGTATTTTGATGTATATTTATTTTCAATATATTTAATTATTTAATGGTGTGTATATATATATATATATATATATATATATATATATATATATATATATATATATATATATTTCCTGTAATAATATGCAACTGATTATACTCCTTCGTTTTGTATATTATTACTTTCAATATATTTAATTATTTAATATAACTGTGTATATATTTTTTTCCGGTACTAATATATTGATGGTTATACCACAACGTTTTGTTTATTTTTGATTATATTTATATATATATATTTCTCGTTCGTATTTCTTATGCTATTATTATTTTTTGATCATATATATTCCATTGTATATTTATTTTGGTTATATATTCATCGTTCGTATTTCTTATGCTATTATTATTTTTGATCATATATATTCCATTGTATATTTATTTTCTATATATTTCGTGAAATTGAATCCATTAATTCATCTAAATAAACAGAATGATGTAATGGTGTTTTATTTAATTCTTTTGGTTGTACACGACATTTAATTACACCAAATGGCTGCCTTCTAAAACGGCTGATGGATTTCTAAGCCAATTATCAATTATATCTGGATAGCACAATCTGGCAACCCTAATAATGTACACCTGAACAAGCCAATTACGTCTTCTAGGTCAACTTGCTGTTTAAGCCAGAATATATGCTTTAATTAAATAAATAAACGGAATCTGGCAACTCAATAATGCACAACTGACCAACCCATTTACGCCTTCTAATTCAACTGGTTGGGTTAATCCAGAATATCTGCTTTAATTAAATAAATAGCGCAATCTGGCAGCTCAGCCAGATAAGCCAACTGGCTGATTAAGCCATCTGGCTGATTAGGAACATATTAAGACAACGGCCGCTCGGCTGAAGTCTTAATATGCGCTTGGCTCCTGCTAGGCGTACACCTCTCTTCCTCTCTCTCTCTCCTTCTCCTCTCTTTCTCTTGCGGGATAACTCCGCCTCCAAATTGGCTAACCCCTTGTTGCTCTTGCAACATTCCCCCTCCCCCTTTGTTGAATAACACATTGCAACATCCCCCCTTTGCTGCACAACATCTTGCAACATTCCCCCTCCCATTTTGTTGCATAGCTTATGCAGCATTTCCTCTGCAACACTGATCAACATTTGCAATTGTATTGCACTCTCTCCTTTTGCACCCATACTACTCACGTCATCTTGAACCGTCAAAGCCGTTCCAGTGAGGCCAATATTTACGTGTTTGATCATGCTCCGCGACCGGATTCGAGTCCCTTTAGTTTTCCTATTTTCCCACTTTATTGCCTTTTTTAATTTTTATGTTATTTAAGTGCGATTACTGCACTTACGAGTACATTCACATTAAAAAAATGTTCTAAAACGAATAAATTAAAAAATATACGAGACAGTAGACAGTAAATGTATCTACAGTAAACAAAGGACAATTAATTCACAAATGATGAAACCTATTTTTTTTCATTGAATTGTAAAAAGTTGAGAACAGTTTTGACCATTATGGATCAGCTATTTTACCATAGACAAATGGAGAGCAGAAATGTAATCGTACAATGATGGACTACTTTTTTGAAAATGGGGTGGAGTCTTCCACCTAACTCCAAGGAGCAGCCAGAAAAGCTCTTTTTTGGGAGGAGCTTCTGACCGAAAAGTAACACTTCAAAAAAATGTCTACAGGAGTCGGTGGGTCGTTGGTTAGTTGGTTGTTCTGTTTTATGTTTTTCTCCAACTGAGGAGGTCGGTTAGTTCATTGATGTTGACAGTAATGATAATTCTAAATGAGGAGGTCTTAATATTCCAGTGTGATTTTGTGGGTTTCCTCAGGAACGAGAAATACAAGAGAAAATGCCTCGATCTTAGTCTATATTCGTAGTTTGAATGGTCGACATGTCCTGTCGACGTAGTTCATCTTGTAATGAACAAGTTCAAGAGAATATATCACGAATAAGATAAAGGAATCAGGATTTTTTTCCAGCGAGTAAATTCACAAAATCACTTGGAAATTGCAATAAGTGTGTGTACGAGTATAGAAGACTGACTTGTTATAATGTTATAATGTTTCAGACCAACAAAGACCCTAGGATCCACTCATGGCTGGTCTACCTAACTGTGTTCGTGTATTGTGTATGTCCTCCGTGGTGGCGGAGGGGACCTACAATTTTACGTGGGTTCCGAACCACAAGAACATAAGAAATTTATGTAAAAACTGCCGGTAAATTGGCAACGACCAATTTTTACGAAACTAAATAATTATCAATTTAAAACTAATTAATTATCGATTTAAAACTAAAGATAGAATCTCTGATCCAGAGGATCAAGTCATAATAGACTACTATCCACAAATATGTTACACTCTATATCTATTTATAAAGGACATGCAAATATATCGGATCCAAAGAATCCAGTCAATTTCATTACGGTATCCATCAAGTCACGGTCCATATCGATAGCGGACCAAGTCAAAATTTACAATCATATACATTACAATATATACACTTACGAGAAAAAGAGTAGGTGTGGCTGTAAAGACTGTACAGTAATGTAGAAATGTGTGTGCACCCATGTTGGGTCTCCCATTTAAAGGTGTTTGTGGGGCAAGTGAAGATCATGAGTTTTTCAATACCTCACAGTACTATGGGGGGCACCGCTCGGCAGAGGAATCTCTTTAAATGGGGTGTGTAAGGACAGAGAGTATCCCCTAACCCAAGACGCTGCCTTCCTATATCCCACAACACTTGTGTTGAGCTGTGGGATCTATCCCCAGAAAGCCTTAATTTTACTACCTTAAACTATACCCTTTCTATCAACATATGCGTCTAATCGATTTTTAAACATGTTTATAGACGTGCTACTAATTACTTCTACCGGCAAACTATTCCAGCTATTTACTATTCTATGCGTAAAAAAGTTTTTCGCAACTGCTGTCTCGAACCTTCTACTTGTCAACTTACACTCGTTATTTCTAGTCCTATTATATTGAGATATTTCGAAAAAGCTATCTCTATCTACGTTATCGAACCCATTCATAATTTTGAAAACCTGGATTAGATCACCCCTTAACCTCCTGGTCTCGAGTGTTGTCAATTTTAACTCCTTAAGCCTATCCTCGTACGACTTTGACCTAAGCGACGGAATCATCTTAGTTGCTCGTCTTTGAACTCTTTCGATTTTGTCTATATCTTTGCGCATATACAGATTCCAAAATTGGACCGCGTACTCCAAATGGGGTCTAACTAATGATTTATAAGGTGGAACTATAATATCGCGCGATTTGTACTCAAAATTTCGAGCTATAAAACCTAACACTTTGTTCGCCTTATTGACCGCTGCTGTACTTTGTTTCGCTACTTTTAAATCACCAGTGACTATAACTCCTAAATCTTTTTCCTGCTCTACGCTTGTTAAATCTTTCCCTGACATACTATGTGTCCAGCATGTTGCTGTCCTCTCCTTCAGTTCTTGCACATAAAGTTGTTGCACAGCATCTCTTGCATGTTATCCCAAACCAAATAGTTAACAGATTTCAAATTTGGACTGTTTCGCTGCCAAAGATTGGGTTCAATGAAGTTTGAGCAATATTTCATAGAAAATCAGTGGTGATTTGAGAAGGGTGTGCTGGTGCCCCATCTTACAAGCATAAACTAAAATCTGGCATTTGATCTTCATTGCTGCGCAACATACGGGACAAAACGCATTCACAGTAGATTTTGAATTGGGTGTCACGCTCTTTCAGCGAATATGAGGAGAGGTTTGCCAACAAACGAAATAGCAACAACAGTTATTGGAGTCATTGTAATGTGACCTCTCCCCCAAAAGCGATGAAGACACCATTTCTGTTTTCCTATCCACAGTAGTGTAAACAAAGTCTTAGTGTTTTGAGTCTTTCCACGGTAAAACCATTCTCATCGGAAAATCAAGTTTTGTTGAAGGCCTGTTTGGTGCGAGAACGTCCCAGCAGGCGTATATATTTGTTAAATCTTATTTTCTTCATTGTTGTCGTTAGTCTATGCACCTTAATTTTCTTGAACACTTTAAGTTGAGATCAAGTTTTGGTATCCGCTGCACGGATCGTGCCTATAAGTTTGGAGATGCGTCGATCTCTTATGCTGGTACCTGGTGTATTTTCTTTGCTGCAGGTCAGTTCACAAGTATCCTGGATGCTTTCTACCGTACGAGCAGAGTGTAGCCGGCCACTACCAAGAGTAGTATGGTGATATTTGAGGAGAGGGAGGTGGGGGGTTGGGAAGTAGTAATGGGGATGGTAATGGGAGATCAGGGAGGGATTGGGGACAGATGGAGAAGGGGGGAGAGGGGGAGAGAGCGTGTCAAGGGGAGAAGGGAGTGTCGAGAGGAAGAGGGAGTGCTAGTTAAAAATAGAGTATAGTTACCTAACCTAACCTAAAGTGGGAAATAAATAAATAACAAATAAAAATAAACAAATAAGAATATATGTATACGGTATATATGAATGTGATGCCATACTATGAACTTTTCTGGTCACCATTTTAAAAGATAAAAAATTTGTTTTCTAACCTAACCTAACCTAGCCTACCCAAGACCGCACAGCATCGCGTGGATGCTGACACATACATATACACATGGGCTCAATAGAACTTCAACAGCTGAGCCATATTCACACCACCGATGTCTGCGAAAGTCATGAAGCTATACTGTATGTTGTTTTTCTTGTAGGGAATTGTGGGCGGAGCATAAATATATAAGAGTGTTTAAAGATGTACGAGAAATACCATTCGTTCTGGGACGCTGGTCTAGAGCGTTATAAATCATCCCTCGCCTTTACCGTTCATTCTCAGGAACTCTTTCTTTACATAGGCTGTAACTGTCGCTACGATTTAGAAGACTTCCTCACACTTCACGATGAGCTCTGAACAGTTTTCAGTTGAAAACACTGGTGAAAAGAGAATACACTCCCACTTAGGATGTGTTGCACATGCATTAACTTCTCAAGATAATACTGTAATAACCGACCGTGTACTTGAGCAGGCTTTTGATTCTATATGTTCAGAGATTTGACTTACTTGACTTAGTTCCCATCTGAAGGTCTACAGGTTGGGTCCCGTTCAAAGATTAAGAATTATGAATTACGTCGAGTTGTAAAGTAGAAACAAAAGTGATCTTAAAATACTTTAAAGCCCTGTATATCGAGTATAGAATACCTTATACATTAAACAGAGCATTATTTCTAAAAAGAATTGGACGTACATACAAAGCAATGAGACTGTAATTATTTCCACCATTAATTGTGAGTTTATTATATTAATAAAAAAAGTAATTTCTTGACATGTCAATAAATATTCTACGCAACTGTGTTTCTATCTACCGTTCACTCATTTTTTAAATTATGTCTTTGTATGCGATGCTTTTTTTCTTAAACACCGCAGTTGTGTGTGTGTGTGTGTGTGACTTCTTTGGGACTGGCCAGCCAGTTTGGCGTGTGAACGCAGTCGCCTCCAGCAGTAATGGGAATACAGAAGCGCTCGGCATCATTCAATGGCATTTACTAGGGGCACTCATATATTTTGCCCCACCCTTTTTTCTTAGCTAAATAATAGGCCATGGGGCTGAAATGTCTTTTGGGCCGTAAGTTTGAACTTTCTGCGATTCACATAACCTGATTTTTCCAGTTTGAACCTCCCCTCTTTGTATAAAAACGCTTTTAAACGCCCTTGTATAAAACCGATGGTTAACGCAGTTTCGAGAATGGCGTCTGTCAGTGATGTGCGTCGTAAAGAGAGAGCTGTTATCGAGTTCTTAACCGCAGAGAAGGAAACTGGTGGAAATATTCACAAACGTCTACAAAACGTTTACGAGATGCTGTTGTTGATCGAAGCACAGTTGGACGCTGGTCTAAACGTGTGAGATCATCGAAGAGAGGGAGAGCCAGCCTCAATGATGAAACACGCAGCGGTTGGCCGGCATCGGCTGCGACATCTCACGCTGTGCAACGTGCTAACAGCATCATTCGATCAAATCGGCGCGTCACATACAACGAGCTATCACTGCAGCTAGGAATTAGTGAAGGAAGTGCGGATACGATAATTCAGCAACTTGGATACTCAAATGTGTGTTCACGGTTTGTTCCTCGCCAACTGACTGAAGATCACAAAGCCCAAAGAAAAGAAATTGCTTCTGAGTCGTTGATTCGATACGAGACAGAAGGGAATGACTTCCTTTCACGAATTTTGACTGGGGATGAGACTTCGGTAAACCACTTTGAACCTGAAACAAAACACCATTCCATGGAGTGACATCATGCAGACTCCCCACGCAAAAAAGTTCAAAATGGCTACCTCTGCAGGAAACGTTATGGCCACCATCTTCTGGGATATGAAAGGGGTGACTCTGGTGGACATTATGAAGAAAGGACAAACAATCAACTCAGAGGCATATATTGCTACCCTACAGGATGTTCATAATATAGTTATGAGTATATATATATAATATATATATAAAATTCTTTGTCTTGTTTCCTAACAGGATGTTCATAATATAGTTATGAGAAGTACATGAGTAAAAGATTACTTTTACAGCCAAGTTATCCAAACTGTGGCTGGAAGAAACTGTAAAGTAGCCAAGGTCTACAGGTAGCAGCACCGCAACACGACCTAGAGTAGTATGGTGTGGGGGCATTTGAGGAGAGGGAGGTGGTGGAGGGGGAAGGGGGAGTACCAGTTGAATATTGAGTATAGTTACCAAACTGAACCTGACCTAAACTAAAAAATAAATAAAAATAAAAATTATGTGTATATATATATATATATATATATATATATATATATATATATATATATGTGTGTGTGTGTGTGTGTGTGAGTGTGTGTGCGTGTGTGTGTGTGTGCGTGTGTGTGTGTGTGTGTGTGTGTGTTTAGCGTCATACTATGAAATTTAGCGGTCAACATTTAAAAAAAAATAAAAATGTAAAAAAATAATGAAAGAATATAAGATTTAGAGGCTACCTGATGTAATACAGCTCGCTGAGCCATTGCTACTATGAATATAGAGTATAGTGGCCACCGACAACACTGTCTTAGGCATAACATTAATAATAATAATAATAAAAAATACGAGGGCCACTCAATACATTTTGCCCCATCTTTCCAAGTTTCCTTGTAAGTTCCAGAACTTTTGTACACAAGTAGTTACATATCTTTTTTACAAGTTTTTATTTTTCCACATAGTCTCCATCCTTTTCTACGGCTTTCCTGCACCTCGAAACAAGGGCCTTTATTCGTTGCTGGTAAAAGTCCGCTGGGTTCCGCTGGAGCCACCTCTTAACCTCCTCAACAACCTCATCGTCACTCTGAAACTTTCTTCCACGAATAGCAAGCATCCTTCATTGGGCCAAACAAATGGAAGTCTGATGGTGCCAGATCCGGGCTGTATGGAGGGTGGGGTAACACAGTCAAGTCTCTGTTAGGAAACAAGGCAAAGAATTATATATATGTATGTATATATATATATATATATATATATATACACACAACGCACGCACGCAAGAAGACGACTTATCACAGATCATACAAAAGTGACACTATCATACTAACAAAATTTTGTCGGCAAACTGCGGCACACTTTAGTGTGACAATGAACTTTTGCATGCACTTTAGAAAATTTTTAATATTTATTTCATTGCAAATATTTTGAAAGCAAGTTTGGCTTATTATTAATCATTACAAAGATATAAGTAATGAAAATTTACTTTCTTTTCTGCTTTCCGTGGAGTATTTTTTATTCTTTTTATTTTTACAAAATGAACTTACACTGTAATTAAGGGTAAAACTTTGTTCAAACATTTACTTTACGCTCATTATTAAGTTCACTGTTTCAATTCAAAGACAGGCATCCTGACCCGAATTGCGCTTCGTGCATACACTGCATAAGTACACTTATCCGAATTACTAATTCAGATACTCTATGTTGACTCCACTGTAAGAAATCTGCGGCTAACAATCTACCACATAAAAATCGGCCAGTGGAAACGGGTCGCGTGTCGAACACCGGTTCGAACTCCGCAGTATTTTCGCATTTTGATGATTACAATAATATTCGGATAAATTGTGATGATTTTCGTGTTCGTCGTACCGGCCATGATAATATGTCATTAAAGATTTTAGAGAAAATGTACAGTGTATCTAAAAATTAAAGTCCCAGCTGTATGACTACGTAACTCTCACGTAATTAAATGTAAACCTTTGTCTCATAAGTTTGTATTAATTATTAACTCTCTTTCTCGCTCTTTTAATTCTCTCCTGTAATTGTGATTTTAGTTTACTTTTAATTCTTTTATTCAAATTAATTTTTATCCTCTCTTCATAGTTAAATTGCTCTTCGGTCATTATTTTCAATTGAAGGTCATATATTAACAAACTCTACTGGAAACAGACACACTGTAATTATTTTCTGATTGAAAACTAATCCACACACACTGGAAAAATTGAAAACGTTTCCCAAATTAGCCGCAATTCAGAATATCCATCATATTTTCATCAGGTTTGTATGATTTTAAAAAATATTTCAAATACTTCAATTGCGATGAAGTAACTTGAAATGTTTCTCCGCTTCCAATCAATTTTTTCAGGAAGAAAATTCTGATGCGGGTATATTGGATACAAAAACTCTATGCGCACGCGCGCACACACACACACACACACACACACACACACACACTGTATATATATATATATGTGCCTCAGTGGTGTAGTGGTTAACGTCGCTGACTACGAATCCATCGGCCCCGGGTTCGAGACCCGACGGCAGCCGGCGCGCAGCAAAACCCAGCTGTTCATCCTTCCACACAATAAAGAAAGTGGTTGGTAGATAAATGGGTACCCTAGGTGGCCTAGTGGTTAAGACGCTGGGCTGCTGATGGGGCGTGGTTCAGATTCCACGTTAAATTGTAGGTCTAAGGTGAAGTGAAAAGCTTGACCTTCGTCAGAATGAACGATTCGGGCGGAAGCTAACCAAAGGTTAAAGGTTATATATATATATATATATATATATATATGGGTCTTTTCGATTTTAGGTCCGGCATTGGATTTTTTCCATGTGTTTGGTATATACGTAGATTTTTACGATGATTCCATTTCTGCAATCCGTTTCTTGGAGAAATAAGCACGAAAAAAGTTATGGCCCAAAACTTGTATTCAAATATCCCCCTATACTTAACCTAACCTACCCTAACCTATCCTAACCTAACCTAACCTACCATACCCTACCCTACCCAAACCTAACCTAACCTAACCTATGAAGTATTTATGTACGCTGTTCCGAATCGTTCGCGTCAAACCCTGGAGGCAAACATCAAAGTATGCATTTGACCGGGAACGACGATAATGAACGACAAATGGAAAGCGTATGAACGCATCGAACAGCTCGAAGGGTACAGCTTCAGTCACAAAACAGTGAACCACAGCGAAAACTTCGTGGACCTTTCAACTGGAGCACACACGCAACGGATAGAGTCGGCGTGGAACCAACTCAAACGCGGTAACAAGCGCCGGTGTGGTATGCACCGTTCCATTATCGGCTCGTATCTCTGCGAGTTTCTCTGGCGTGGCCGACACGCAAGCAAAGATCTAGTGCGCCAAATACTGAACGATATTGCGCAGTTTGGCAAGTAGCAAACTTTGGTTTGTGTTCCGTTGTGTTCTGGAAACCTGTTAACGTAATAAACTTGCACGTAACTTTTTTCGTATTTATTTCTCCAAGAAACGGATTGCAGAAATGGAATCAGCGTTAAAAATCTACGTCTCTACTAAAAATATGAAAAAAATCCAATGCTGGACCTAAAACCGAAAAGATCCATATATATGCAGTATATATATAAAATAATAATAATAAACTGTAAAATATGTCTCAGCAATGTTCCAACAACCCAGTATAACATCTCTGTATCTGGCTTATTGCTTATGATTTTCCTTAGGTATGGACTGCTCAATGTTTAAACAATGTAGGCGTCTTGGGGAAGCAAAGTGCAAGAAAAGAGACTCTTATTAACATCACACAACTATACATTAAATTTAGTTCATGTAATGAATCTTATTTCCGGATATATTTTTATTTTTTTTTAAATTTCCCTTTTCATTTTTTTAAAATTAGGATTTTCACTTTACAATATATATACAGTGATTAGCATCGCTGCTACGTATCCACCAGCCCAGGTTCGATTCCCAACAATGGCAAGTGGCGCTCAGGTCACCCAACTGTTCATACTACCATAAAAACAATATTGGTTTGAAATAAATGGGTACCCTGGGTAGCCTAGTAATTAAGACGCTGAGCTACTGATTGGGAGGTTGTAAGATCGAGTCCGGGTGAGGAATTTGTAATTTCTAACCACCTGTGGTGGGTCGTGATTCAGATTCCATGTTAAGCTGTAGATCTAAGGTGGGGTAACAAGCTTAACCTTCGTCAGAATAGGACTTCTAGAACACCCTGTGTGTGTATATATATATATATACCTTTGGTGACCTTTAGTTAGCTTCAGCCCGAATTGTTCATTCTGACGAAAGTCAAGCTTTTCACTCCACCTTAGACCTACAGTTTAACGTGGAATCCGAACCACGCCCCACCAGCATCCCAGTGTCTTAACCACTAGGCCACTCAGGGTACCTATTTATCTGCCAACCACTTTCTTTATTGTGTGGAAGGATGAACAGTAGGCCCGAGTCGAAAATGGGAAATATTTTTATTTCTTAAAAAGTACACTATGTGAGAAGTTTTATTTTATCATCTTAACAAAATATTAAAATATCAAGCATGTGCTACCCCTGCTACCCATAGCACATACCCCCCCTTTTGTACTCTCACATTTGCATATATTTAAATAGGAAAAATGTTATTTCTTAAAAAGTACACTACGTGAGAAGGTTTTTTTATCACTTTAAGAAAATATTTAAAAAATCAAGCATGTGCTATCCTACTACCCCTATCACATGCCCCTCCTCCCTTTTTAACCTTCATATTTGCATATGTTTAATGTTGTTATACGTTACATGATAAGTTGTTTGTTTAATGCTTGATATTTTTGTGTTTCAGTTAAATAGAAATAATTTTTCAGATAAATAGAAATAATTTGCATTTGCTTTAATTATAATTTGAATTATCAAAATTATAAATTACATAGAATTTGATTTTACTTCTGAATATAAACTATGACTACTAGAAGCAAGTTGTCAAATGCAGCCTTTGGATATCCTACGGATATGACTCCTTCAAAGCCATGATTCTTTCAAAAGCAGATGTTGTGAGACACTACCTTTTTGTGCGCCGTCGTGAAGAAGTTAAATCAAAAGAATCAGCAACTGCTAATGATTGTTACAGGGTTGTTGTAAAAGATATTGAATACATTTGGATGAAATTTTCTTTTCTACGATTAATACCAAAGGTATCTATCTTAAAGTCAGTCGACTAATAGAAGAAGCCTCAAAATTGAAGAAGGTGCCGTTACATCGAAGAAATGAAAGTTTTGCCTTAAAAGTAGCTCAGTATGATAAAATGTTTGATATATCTTCTTGTGAATGCTGTGATAAGGGAATTGATAGGAAATCTTGCAGGTGTAAGGATAAAATACCAATGGCAGAATAGGAGTCTTTTGTGGGTCAAAAACAAAGAAAAAATCAGTTAGGACCAATTGATCGCATAGCTACTTCAACAAAGAAGAGATCTTTAGCAAGAGCCCAAGAGGCACAAAACCATCAACTAAAAGCACAAGAAGAAATGACTGAAGCCACCAATTTTTTACCATCGGAATCTATAGAAAATATCGAAGAAGTCAGGATGCAGATTGTGAGGCCGATTTAGAATTGACTGAGAATATTCAGAACAGGCACTCCTATAAAAACCTAGCATTAACAGCAGATCGTTATCGTGTAAGTTGTAGAGCTACAGCTGCAATATTCAATGCAGCTTTTAAAGATATGGGGATCCTTAACCACACCAACATGCTTGACAGAAAGAAATTAGAAAGAGAAAGAAATCGCATGGGTGAAACAAATACTTTTAGGTCTAAATTCAAAACTCTGAAGATGGAGTGCCTTGGATTTGATGGAAGGAAAGATAACACATTAACTAAAAGTGGAAAGACGAAAGAAGAACACTATGTTATTGTGAAAGAACCTGGAAGCATCTATGCAGACCATGTCACACCAGATAATGGAACTGCTCGCTGCATAGCAGAAGAGTTGATAACTATTATTACAGACTGGAATAGCTCAGATACTATCAAAGCTTTACTGTGTGATGGTACTCCTGTAAATATAGGAAAATTTGGTGGAGCCATAAAACTGGTTGAAATTCATCTTAACAGACCAGTGCAGGGGTTGGTGTGCCTCTTGCATTTGAATGAGCTGCCTTTTATGCACGTCTACAAAGCCATTTATTGTAAAACAACAGGTCCAAATACTTTTGTGGGTTCAATTGGGAATAAACTGAAAACATTTAACAAAATTGGAGGTAGTCAAATATTCTCGCGTAAAGGGAAACATTAAAGAAATTCCAGCAAATGTTGTGAAGGAGCTAAGCAGTGTTCAAAGATATCTCTATGATATGTGTCTGGCAGTGCAAATTGGAGACACTTCTCAAGATCTGTCCACTCGATCTCCAGGTACCCTTCACCATGCTCGCTGGCTAACTCTAGCCAACAGGGTCCTTCGATTATAGGGTGTTTCAAAAGTCCCTCATTATTTTTTAAATTTTATTAAAATAGCAATTACAAGAGGAACCAAATGACAATTTGGTTGCTGAGTCTACGATTCATGAGAATTTTGGTGGCATCAAACTTGGCTTCATAAGTCTACTGGAAAGTCACTGGTACACCTCAACGTGGGCACCGTCTTTTTCGAAACAAGCGAGCCACCGTTTTACGCATTCTTGGCCGACATTGGACAACATTTCGGGAGTAACAGAAGCACACGCATTCCTGATCCGTTCTTCTAGTGTGGGGAGGACTCGCGGCTTGGTGGCGTATACTTTGCTCTTAATGTAGCCCCACAAAAAGAAGTCGCATGGGGTAAGATCAGGCGAGCGAGCAGCCCATTCGATGGGACCACGGCGACCAATCCACCGATCCGGGAACTGCTTATTCAGAAATGAGCGAACCTCACGCGAGTAATGAGCAGGGGCACCGTCTTGCTGGAAAATGACTTCTTGCATGTCAGCTACAGCTGAGAGTTGGGGGATGCAGAACTCCTGAAGCATACGAAGGTAATTGTCTCCGTTGACGTTCACGGAATTTCCATCTTGATCCCGGAAGAAGAACGGACCAATCAGCCCAGCTGAGGAGATGGCACACCAGACGACCAATTTCGGCGTGTCCCTTTCATGTTCACGGATTTCCGCAGGATTGTGAGTTCCCCAGATGCGGGTGTTGTGCCGATTGACGCGACCAGAAAGGTGGAAGAGAGCTTCGTCGCTGAACCACATGTGCTCCAGGATCGATGGGTCTCTTTCGTAGTGATGCAGCAGTGTCTCACACATCTCCACCCGGCAATCGTAGTCTTGAGGTTCCAGCTTCTGAACCACCTGGATCTTGTACGGATACAGCTTGAGACCACGCCGCAAAATCCGTTGGATAGATGTCGCGCTGATGTTCAGTTCCGCAGCAGCTCGCCGAATGGACTTTCCTTGACTCTGAGTAAACGCCTCACGGACAGTTTCGACATTCTCCTCACTCCGCCCACTTCGAGGTCTTCCTGATCGTGGTTTGTCCTTTCCGGATCCGGTCTCCATAAACTTCCGGTGGGTGGCGACGATGGTGTTCCTATCCGGTGCATAATGCTGTCCGTAGACTGCCAGGAATCGTCGCTGCACTTCGACCACAGATTGAAAAACCTCCTGCCATGCAGCGATTTTACACCTCTGCTCTAGAGTCGGCATGGTAGCAGAAGAAAACGGAGCAAAACTTCAAATGTAGACTCAAAACAATTCTCAACTACTGAGTAAGAGTTTACCACAAGATGAACGTCGTTGGTCGATTAGCTGCAAAGAAAATTGAAAATCAAATTAGTGAGGGACTTTTGAAACACCCGTATATCTCAACGCCAAATCCCGATAAAAACCTTCAAGATATAGTCAAGATTATTATGTAGTTCTATGCTCCAGGGTGGTTTTGGATAAAATCTCATCCTTATGCAACTGATGGTGCATATAACTTTTGGCATTTAATGTGCTTGCTTCGAAATTTAGATGAACAATATAGATCAATCATAGAACCAGTATTAAAGAATAACGCCTACTTTGCCCACCCAGAAAATATACTCGTATCAATGTTAACTGACAAGAGACTAGAAATTAGGGAGCAAGCTATTCAGAAAATCATCCTTTCAAGAACAGCATTTTCAGGTACCAGAAACGTTGAGTTGCCTCGAACCCTCAATTTCCAATCTACTGACTACACCGAGAAGATCGATTGGCAAAAAGAGATCATTACTCCTCCGCCGCTTCTAAACAATTTTAGCGACGATGAGCTACTACAGGCTCGATGTAAGCCACGGGAGATAGCTTCTTTTCCATGCCACAGTCAAAGTGTGGAAAGGGCAGTGAACCTAGTAACAAAGGCATGTCAGGAAAGAATAGGATATGACAACCGTCAAAAGTTTATCTTAAACTCATTAGAGTCAAGGCGAAAACTGCCCAAATTTGAATGGAAGACCCAATGGAATGAGTAAGAAACATATGAAATAAAATTTCCTAATGATATTGATAATTTCTTCCCTTTTCATATGATAAGGAACAATGAAAAAGTGAATTGAATTTTAGCACATTTATTATGCCTCTAATTTTTTCTTCTGAATATATTGTTGTACTTAATTAATTTTCCTAATAATGTACATTATTAAATAAAATATTATATGTTAATAAAGATATATGTCATCAAAAAACCTGAATGTAGAGTAAGTCTCGTATAAATGGAATATTCTTCAATATAGGTCAAAAAATGAAAAATTGTGCCAGGGGTAGGAGGCTTTAAACAGCGAAAATAATTTATGAGGTGGTTCCTGCGTTCTATTCGAACCCCTCACAATACGTACCTTTTCAATATAAAATTTCGACCCGGCCTAGAACAGCTGGGTTTTGCTGCGTGCCGGCTACCGTCACCGGGTCTCGATCCCGGGGCCGATAGATTCGTAGTCAGCGACGCTAACCACTATACCACCGAGGTTCATATATATATATATATATACATATATATATATATATATATATATCGTAAAGAACGACGCTTGTATAGGAGAACATTCCGCGCAAGATGAGGAGGGAGAACGAACAAATGAATAAATGAGGTAACCACCCGGGAATCGAACCCGGGATCTTCCGATTGCCGGTCAGATATGATAACCACTACACCATGGTCCTCATTCGATCAGAAGTCGTAATTCTCCTACATACGCGCAGAAACCAATGCCCTGAGGGGGCACCTCCCGCATGCCGCACCTATATATACATTTCAACTGCAAAGAACACGCAGTATAATTAACGTAAAGAACGACGCTTGTATCGGAGAACATTCCGCGCAAGATGAGGAGGGAGAACGAACAAATGAAAAAATGAGGTAACCACCCGGGAATCGAACCCGGGATCTTCCGATTGCCGGTCAGATATGATAACCACTACACCATGGTCCTCACTCGATCAGAAGTCGTAATTCTCCTACATACGCGCAGAAACCAATGCCCCGAGGGGGCACCTCCCGCATGCCGCACCTATATATACATTTCAACTGCAAAGAACACGCAGTATAATTAACGTAAAGAAGACGCTTGTATAGGAGAACATTCCGCCCCTCGGGGCATTGGTTTCTGCGCGTATGTAGGAGAATTACGACTTCTGATCGAGTGAGGACCATGGTGTAGTGGTTATCATATCTGACCGGCAATCGGAAGATCCCGGGTGGTTACCTCATTTTTTCATTTATTCGTTCTCCCTCCTCATCTTGAGCGGAATGTGCTCCTATACAAGCGTCGTTCTTTACGTTAATTATACTGCGTGTTCTTTGCAGTTGAAATGTATATATATATATATATATATATATATATATATATATAATATATATATATATAAGGATGAACAGAAAAACCGAGGTATATAACATTCTTGTTTGGAAAATGTAAAACATACAGACAGGCGTCTTGAAAATACATTTCCATCTTCATTGTTAGAAAAATATTGAATTTTACAATGTTAAAAAGCTAATTTTCTTAAAACAACAACAAAAATTTTAAAATTAAAAAATCTGAAAATAGGCAGATTGAAATGAAAAACGACAATAGGACTTATTTAGGATATATTATCGTTGTGTGTATCAGTATTGCTATTTTAAAATACTAAAATACAAGAGCTATAAAAAATTAATATAAGCAGTTTAAAACTTAAGCATTATCGTGTAATAGCGAGATCAAATGCAAATTCATTCATAATTGGTTTAATTTTTCTGATATATAAAGATTGTAAAATGTGGAGGGCGGCAAGTTGGTTATTATTAATCTGAAAGGAGGAAGTGTCACTGAGATGGTCTGCTGCAAGTGAGTGATCTCTTATTGAAAATTTTTAGGGTCTATATGGAGGACGTGAAGTGCGAATGGAAATCCTATATTGTAGAATCTTTATACAGGATGGTCCAAAAGTTCCTATCTATTTGGCTGAAATAATAGTATTTTACGATAAACATATAGTAACATAATTAGATGTATATTTATTTATCAAGCTTAGGTCTAAGATTCGACGTGAGCATCATCAGTGTCTCTGCAAATCTCAAATTTGTCCACTGCATTGCGAAACACATTCTCAATCATCTCTGGAGTTATTTTAACGACTGCCGCGAGAATACGGGTTCGCAGATCCTGCAGGTCTGTAACTCTTGTTTTGTAAAAATTTCTTTTACTGATTTGAATAGTTTGGAAACTTCATTTGAAGTGAAGAAAATCCACTTGTGAATTCTAAATTACATCAAAGGAACTAAGTGATCTTATTCATTGAATGGAAATGTTTTACTCTACAATTTAAACTTTCGTCGCTCAGATTTAGGGACTTAGAATGAAGAGTGAAGTATTTCAATTTTAAAACATGCATATATACATTATCTAAGGATCCCTTTCTCCTTGGGGTGGGAGCGATGTTTGAATTGGGGACCAGAAACACTCAAATCAATTACACCTACAAAGATTGAGGTATGGACCGTATGGTACAAGTGATACGTGGTACATCACTTGAGACCAGTGTCTCTATTCACACACCTTACAAATAGCTTCTCTTCCTCTCTGTTTCTTGTTAACTCTTTTGCTACATTTATATTAACGTCATCATTCATTCATACATTTACCAGTTCCCTAGACAGCAGACTAGACTTTACTTGTTACACCTATGATGCAATCACTGTTTTATACATTTTTCCCAATTCTCTTCACTCCATTTCGTATTTTTTCATTTAATGAATGTATTATGGTCGCAAATTTTTTAAATTTGAGTGTGAAATTTATGTTCAAACTCTGTTGGCTCAACTGTCATCACGGTTTTCTAGTTTTATTATAGTAAAATTTATTTGTGTCTGAGGATGATTCTCTCATATTATGGTTTAATGATGAATTGTAATCCATCTATACTAGATTTAACTGATACAGAATTTAACGGTGTGAAATTTGATTTAAATGAATTATACCTCAACCTCTGAGTAGTGAACATATGAAGTGTGAGGTAAAATTTCATCGCATTTCTGTCCTTATCTGATTTGTTTTAAATATCATTGTGCTGTATTCACTGATACTTGGCTCACATCTGAAAATGATATAGCATTTATTATTTCAAACTTCAAATCTATAAATTTACAAGAAAATCAGGATCAACGAAAGAAAGCCACCCCCCAAAAGTTTCTAGTAAACAATGCCACCCCCGAATTGTGTCAATGAAAGAAAGCCACCCCCGACCCATTTGGAGGTGACTTTCTTTCAGTGATCCGAAAATCAATATCCATCTTTTACTCAGAACACTTAAAAAATTAAGTAGTAAATAGGTTATTTTGTATAAAGGAGTATTATGAATTACCATTTATCAAATTAAAACTTACTAATGAGTTAACATCCCTTTAAGAGGAATATATAGACTACCTTCAGCGAATTTTAATAATTTCAATGTGGAATTTAAAGGGAAGGAACTTAAATTTACGAGCACAAATTGTTGAATCCTTCAATGTCAACTTAATGCCCTCTAATTATTTTCAGCAAGTTTAAGATGTGTTTCTATGTCATTAAATTTAATTTGAAACCCGTTATAAATTGTCGAACGGGTGAACCTCACTTTTCTCCGAGTTCACTTGATAATATTTGGATAACATTGGATGATTTGGTGCTGTATTGTACCTTAAACTGGGATTTAACTGATCACGTTCTAGTATTGTAGTTAGACGGTCTAACTTCTATTTCCTTTGATACTATATTTTCCTGATAATAATTCTAAATCTCTTTTGACCCCGACTAGCACTTCGCGGACGGCTCTTCTAAAGGCTATAACTCTTTTTCAGAAGAAACATCGCACGCACTTTACATCAAAAGATAGAGGACGTCGTCGTGAATAATATGATTTAAACATCGAACAAATTTGTTCATTACAAAAGAGTTTAGAGCAAAGTTTACTATATGTGGTCAAAATGTTGTCCAGCGAGTTAGCTGTTTGTCCGCCAGCTGGGCGGAGCTTATTCGTCGAGAGTTCTAAGCTCCGCTCAACGGAGCTACTTTATTATATAATTTGTGTTGTTTGTGGTAAAAAATAATAAACAATTTTGTGCATTTAGTCAGGCCACGATTGTACAAAATTTTATACTCTTTTGTGTAATCGACGAAAGGCAAGTCAGTCCATATATTTGCAAAAATACCGCAGCCATAAAAGTTTTTAGCTTCACATTCAAAACCAGTGAGAACAAATTTGTGAAGCTGCACTGAAAATGTAAGTGGTTTGTGAGCTTAAAGTAAATGTTAAGTTCTCACTGACTTAAAAACATCTGCTCAAAAGGTAGGATGAGCGCTAATTTTGTTAAAAATTTG